>SNQJ01S0001459.1:81799-96046 GCA_010110895.2 Picea sitchensis
CATGTCCTCATGCAAAACACATTCAAACCTTATTTTGTAGCTGAAGTAGATCAATATCTCCTCCAGTGAAGAATTGTTAAGAGAAATTTCTAAGTGCGGGTAATGAAGAATTCTGCGCCAAAAAGAAAATCTGTTGAGTCAACAATCTGTTTGGATTTCTTTATTCTTGAGAACAGGATCAGTTTGAGTTGCTTGAGTAACAACTCGTGAAGAAAATAGAGGTTCTTGTTTGCAAGCTTCTGGTATACCAGGAGTTGATTTATGACGATGAGATCTCCTCTGTTTTACTGATTTTTGTGTAGCAGGAAGTCCATGTTCAGTCTTGATTGATACATCTGCTAGTCCTGTAGCAACTGGAACTTTGAGTACCTCATATCCTGCCTCATAGTAACTGTTTCCACACTCAAAATACATGAGTTCTTTGTTTCTACCCAAAACAACTTTTGTCAGTGCTAGGATGTCCATGGTTATTCCCTCTGGATTCTTCTGTCGGGCAACTGCCACCTCCTGTTTCAGGGTTTTTAATTCTTCCTTGTGGTTAGAATTCTCTGTTATCAGTACAACGATCCTGGATTTTTTTGTATTCTTGATCTTTTTCTCTATTTGGGCAAACAATTGGGCAAGTGGTACATCCTCAGCATGCTCTGAAGTTGATTCTTGTGTAGCAGCTGTGTCCGTCGGGACTGGTTCTTGTGGATTAGTCTCAACATGGACAGTTGGTTCTTGTGGAACATCTGTGTCTGTCAGGACTGGTTCTTGTGGAGCAGTCTCGACATTGTCAATTGGTTCCAATATTACTAGCTCTAGTAGGACAATCTTCTGTGGAGTAGCTGGTTTTGGTGTAACAGTTGTACCTGTCAGGACTGGCTCTTGTGGATTAGTCTCAACATGGATAGTTGGTTCTTGTGGAACCGTCCCTATATCAACCATAGATGACAGTGGACAAAGAATAGGAATGTCCTGCTCCAACTCTTGCCTTCCAATTGCAGCTTCGACAGACCTGGTGGACCTAGTTTTTCTCCTAGGTAAATTAGAAATGAAAGTAGTAGTTTTCTTCTTCGTTGCTGGAGGAGGAATAGGGTGTTCTTCCTCAAGCACACAAGGAGGATATTCAGGTATATTGGGGTTTGTGATGATCTGGATATCGTCAAAGGACATAGGATGCGCAGAATCATCAGGCAACACTGATGATTCTGCTACGAATTGAGTACATTCATTTTGAAAGCAGAAGATAGTTTCCTGTAGTTTTGGGCATAAAGTAAAACCTGGTATTCGTACCCCTGTAGAATTCTTTGTCACAGCAGCCATAGGGTTCTGATTTGATGTTGATCCAATTTGATCAATGGATCTCCGAGGTTTTCCTTTGAATGGTCATTTCCTTTTCTGCGAAGACGCACAGGTAATGATAGTAGCTGCTTGATTGGTTGTAGCAGAAATAAGAGAATCATGTGTGATTGCAACAACAATAGGAGGGGTTTGTGTGATAGTTGGTGCCACAACAGAGGGGGTAAGTGGTCTTGATGTTATAGTGGACCATTTTATCCTTGTTCTCTTTTTAGGTAATGTAGAGGTAAGAGTAGGGGTTTTATTGTAAGTGGCATGGGGTAGAATTTCAATAATCGGTGTATCAGCCAAGTATTATTATTGTGGTCGAGCGGTTGGCTCTTCATCTATATGTTTGTCCACAACTATAGGCTGTTGTAATGAAAAGTCGTCAAGGCTTGTCTGTTTGGTGCCAGGATGGCTTCGGGTTATACGGTTGCTTTTCAAAGTCGTCTTATGGACAATGATAGTAGGGGTTTGGACTGTTGTTGAAGCCGAGGGTAGAGGCTCTAGAAGAGTTCCATGGGTTGCAATTTCAAGGACTGGCGCAATCCTTTCTAGATTTACAGACTGTGGTTGGTCTGTTGTAGTAGGTAATGGGTTATTGGAAATGCCCATACCTCTGCGAATTAATAGGCCGATGAGTCTGTGATTAGAAACGCAGTTCTTGGGGCTCTTCAATTTTTTTACAAAACGGGCCATGCTATGCAATGATTGTAGGAGAAAATAAGGAATGTTTATCAATTTATGATGTCGCAGATATGATAATAAGATGGAATTAGAAAAATAAACAACTTGGTATCGGCCTTCGCAGGTAATGTACCTTTTAAGAAATTTTGCAACTTCCCCCCATGGCTTTGGTAAGGAATTGACGTCTACACCTCGGCCTTTGGTCTGAACTTGCTCAGTGTTGACGAGGAACCCCTTATGTGCATCTGAGAGATGTGTTTTTATGTTAAACCACCGGTCTCATGTTCTTGGCAACCCTGTTACAACAACAATGCTTGCTTCTGTTACTGGAATCCTTACCCCATTCACCATTGAATACCCTTCAGTAAGATTTTCACTAAACTCCAATACCTCGTCCTTACTAAACTCTTTCAACTTCTTAAAATACGATATCTAACCGTCTTGAAGAAATATTTGGTAGGCCTTTGGGTGTAGCAGAAAATTGTCCAGAGTTGTGGGTTCATGTCTCACAATTGATCCTCTCATGATGTTTCTTGAGAGTCACAGGCACGTAGGAGGAGAAAATATCACCTAAATCAGAGACGCAATAGGTTCGAACGTGGTTTGCAGAGAGAATACAGTGTCTTAGTTAAAATAAGTGTGGGTGGAAGGTGGTGGAGGTGTGTATAAAATTCGGAATGAAAGACTAAATTTACGTTTCCCCGCCCCCAACTAAGCGGATTGGCTCCAGGTGTAATCGGTTAGTAAATAGGAAATCGTGATTTTTATATCTTCATTACTTTAACATGTAGGATCAATCACGTACCTCAAATCTTATCGCACATTACGACCTGTCGGAGTAACCGCACAATCCAACCGTCGTCAAAATGGCGCGTAATAGCTCGCATGATGAAGGATCGTGAGAGAAATGACAGCTTTTGCAGAGACGTAGTCCTTACTGTAGTGAGCCAACTGGATATCATTGAATGTGAATTCACGTCATAATGAAGCAAGACTTTTAGATAGAAAGAATCAGTTTTGTCTAATCAGTGGTACTGTTGCATGAAAGATTGGAGGGCTGGAGGCCTAGCATCGACAAAAAGAAAGAGTGAAGTGGCAAGAAAGAACAATAGTAATTAGTGTATCAGCAGGTTCTTTTTCAAAAATGTCGGAGGTAGGTGTAACAACGTTGAGATCGACCAATTTTATCGAAAGAAGGTGTAACAGCATTGAAATTGACCAATTTATCGGAAAAAGGTGTAACAACATTGAAATCGGCCAATTCATCGGAAAAAGGTGTAACATCATTAAAATCGGTCAATTCATCAGAAAAAGGTGTAGCGGCATTGAAATTGGCCAAACGCTACCTTACTTCGATTCTAGGAGGTTTTTCAACTTCCATGAACTCACCGTTTCCTTCTGTTCATCAATCTACCTGCACACACATAATTACCTAATACCTTTCAAGGCTTTATTAGCATAGTAAAGAAAATAGAAAATTTTCAACTAAAAACAAGGAAATGCAAATTTTGCTGAGATTATTTATATACAAAGTCTGAGCAAAAGAAGTCCTAAAGTTCATAAGGGGAAGGAGCAAGCTCCTTTCCGTTTAAGATTTGATAATCTGTATCAATTGTACAACTAGTTTTGGATTCTGTCTTGGATAGTGGACGTTGATACAGATGCAGGCGATGACCATTTGCATGTAAGTGTGTATTGGATCCATCAATAGTAATCAACCGGACTGTCCCATTGGGAAAGACTGTGTCTACCTCGTAAGGCCCTAGCCATCGTGTACGCATCTTACCTTGAAATTCCTTAAAGCATGAATCATACAACAAAGCCCAATCTCCTTTCTGGAATAATTTCTTCTTAATGATTCGGTCACGCCATTTTTTTCTTTCTTGTTGAATCACTATGGTTTGATGGATGGCATCCAAATGCTTTTCATCAAACTCATTGAGTTGTTGCAGTCTGGCTTTCTGTGCCATAGTCAAGCCGAGGTTGATTGTAGATGCAGTTCTTAAGGTTTTGATTTTGAATTAAATGGGAAAAACAAGGATTTTTCCATATACCAGCTCGTAAGGAGAAAAACCAGTTGTGCTCCTCCAAGTAGTTCGGTAAGCCCATAGAGCTTCATGCAATCTGTCAGACCAATCCTTACGATTTTCTCTCACTGTTTTAGTAAGAATGGCTTCGATAACTTTGTTGGTGCTTTACACTTGTCCATTGCCTTATGGATGGTATGGAGAAGCTATTATATGTAAAACATGATATTTACTGAATAGAGATTCAAATTTATGTGATGTGAAAGGGGGTCCTCCATCAGTGACCAGTTCTATGGGAATGTGAAACCTAACAAATATATTTTCAAACAAGAATGCTAAGACAGCCTCTTCTGACACTCTGATAAGTGATTTTGCCTCCACCCACTTGGTCATGTAATTTGTATAGACCAATACATAGACTTTCTGATTGGAAGGTGGGTGAATGGGTCCTACAAAATCCATGGCCCATCTATCAAAAGGCTCTAAAACTACTTGAGGCTGGAGTGGCATCTCATCCATGTTAGTTGGCTGACCCATGTGTTGGCAACTTTCACAAGCTTGGACATAATTCTTAGCATCTTGAAATATGTTGGGCCAATAATAGCCCATCCTTAAAAAAAATTGCCCGATCCTTTTTGCAACAAAATGAACCCCACAAGGGCCATCATGGAAAGCTTTCAGTAGATCATAAACCTCATCATCCCTCACACATCTCCTGATTTCTTGATCCAGGCCTATGTAGAAAAGGTATCCTCCTATCCAATTGTACCTAGCACTCTTTTGAATAATTTTTCTTCTTTCCCTAGGAGATATATGTGGAGGTACCTTCCCTGCAACTAGATAATTAGAAATGTCTGCATACCAAGGTGAATGAGCAGATACTGCAAACAAATGTTCATCTGGAAAGGAATCGTCTACAGGTGAATTATCATCATTTATATGTAATCTCGAGAGAAAATCAGCAACCACATTTTCTTTTCCTGGTCTATCCACTATAGTGATGTCAAATTCTTGTAGTAGTAACAACCATCTTGTCACTCGGGCATTAGTAATAGGTTTATTCATTAGATATTTTATGTCTATATAATCAATATGAATAAAAGTTGGGTAACCAGTTACATAATGCCTGAATTTATTGATTGCATATACTACTGCCAAGAATTCTCTTTCAATAACTGTGTAATTTAACTCAGCAGGAGCCATGTTCTTAGTGATATAGTAGATAGCGTAGGCTTCTTTGTCCTCTTGTTGCCCTAGTACTGCACCAATTGCAGTTTCTGAGACATCTGAAGAAATGTGAAAAGGCAGAGCCCAATTGGGCCCTCTCAAGATGGGAGTTGTAGACAATCTCTGTTTAAGCTCTACAAAGGATAATTCACAGTCGTCAGTCCAATGAAAGTTAACATCTTTTGTTAGTAAGAAAAACAATGGAGAGGCAAGTTTAGAGAATTTTTTAATGAATCTCCTGTAATACCCGGGGTGTCCTAAAAAACTTCTTACCTCTTTCTGAGTTGATGGAGTTGGAATGTCCAAAATTACCTGGATTTTGGCTGGATCTACCTGAATCCCTGCATAAGAGATGAAGTGTCCCAGCACTACCCCTTCGTGCATCATCATATGCCACTTTTCTGTACTTAAAGAAAGATGAGTTTGTTTACATATTTTGAACACTTTTTCCAGATTAGACAAAGCGTCTTTGAAATTAGTCCTATAAGGTGTAAACTCATCCATGAATATTTCCATACATTCATTCACCATATCAGAGAAAATACCAATCACAGCTCTCTGGAAAGTGGTTGGTGCATTACACAAGCCAAATGGGAGAACCTTATAGGAAAATGTACCCCAAGGGCTGGTAAAGGTGGTTTTATCTTAGTCATGTGGGGAAATTTGTATTTGGTTATAGCCACTGAATCCATCTAGGAAAGAAAAATATTTTTTTCCAGCTAAGTTATCTAAAACCTAATCAATAAATGGCAGAGGGAAATGATCCTTCTGCGTTGCCTTATTCAGGGCTCGATAGTCCACACACACTCTCCACTTACCATTATTTTTAGGCACAATAACCAATGGTGATACCCACTCACTGTCTGATATAGGATAGATGAATCCGGTGTTGAGAAGTTTCTGAAGTTCTTCTTTAACAATTTCTTTAAGGTTCGGGTTCATCCCCCTTTGCGGTTGGCAAATGGGTCAACATTCTTCTTTGATGTATATATGGTGGGTGCATAGCTCAGAGGGGATGCATTTCATATCCATGTAATCCCATGCAAATGATTCTTTATGTACAATCAATAAATTCATCAATGGGCGAGTTTCAGCGCTAGAGAGAACGGGATTGATGTTCAAGGTTTTTCTAGGTTCAATTTCCACAGCAACACTCTTGGAACTGATTTTAGGAAATAATTCAGTTGTTTTTGTTTCATCATCTGCTGTTACAACATTTGTTGTTACAGCGACTGTTGTTACAGTTGAATCACTCTGATTGTCAGCAGTTTCTGAGAACATTTTCGAGTTCATTTCTTCCTGGGCCATAGGGTCAAAGACTCTGATCAATTGGTGGTGTGTGTGCTATGTAACAAAAGAGGGGTCACAAATAAAACAGTTGATTAACTCATCCTCTGTCTCATCCTTGAAACTCAAGGACTTTCCTATAGTTAGCACAGGCAGAGCACTTTCAGCCTCAGTGTCCATCCATAGAGAGTTTTCAGGTTCTGCACTGGGTGTAGCATGAGGATACAGGGTAAGTTTTTTTGTGTCATAACCATCAGAGATGGTCATAGAACCAGATCAGCAACCTATGAAGGCGTTAGATGTGGCTAACCATGGTTGTCCCAGAATTAGAGGATGGCCTCCCGGACTGGATTTTGGCTGTAACACAACAAAATCAATAGGATACTCCCACGAGTCTACTGAAATAACTAAGTCATTGATTACTCCTTCTGGTCTGATGGTAGAGCAATCAGCTAATTCTAGAACAGTAGGAGTAGGTCATATTTTTGTTCCGAGTTGCAGCAACTACGTAGTTTCTATTGGCATGATGTTAATTTCTACCCTTAAATCAACGAGTACATGCAGAACAGATGTATGTTCAATTTTAACTGTGACGGTAGGGTTTCCTGGGTCGCCATATTTAATAGGTGGAGTTTTTCCTAGCATTAGCTCAGACAAATCCCCCACTACATGCACTGTGAGAGGATCTTTAGGTTTTTTTCCAGGTTTTCTGATACAGAGATCCCTCATAGTCTTGGCATAAATAGGGACATCCCTTATTGCTTGCAGTAGTGGAATATTAACGTGCAGATTTTACAATTCTCCAAGGAGATTGAAAGATGGTAATTCCACAGGCTTCGTAATTTTCAGTCTTTCAGGGAATGGTGGGTCTGTTGATTCTAGAATGGGTTGGTCAATTTCTTTTGTATCAACATATGGTCTCTCCCCTGATTCCTTATCTGATTCTAAAGATGGAGCATCTTCAACTATTGGCTCAACTATTCTCCCTGATCTTAAGTTTATTTCATCACAAGGCATAGGAATAATAGATAAGGCTGGCACATTATGTATGTCTATGTTCTAAACGGCCTTATTATTTGGGTTTGGGTTAGGTTGCACAGGCATCTGAGGTTGTAAGGGAGGATTTTTTGGTGAGTTATTGGGAGGCAATTGCAGTTGTTGTTGTTGGTATGGTGGTTGTAACTGTTGTTGAAAGAAGTTCTGTTGGTGTTGGCTTTGATAACTGAGTTGTTGTTGAGGATCTCTCCTGTATGGGTTCCATTGCCCATAGTGATTCGGTTGTTGGGGCATAAGTAACCATGCATTGGGATCCTGATAAGAGGGTGGAATTTGATTTGGAGGGGGGCACTCGACTGGCCATATGGTAGCTGATTGTTCCAATAATTAAATGATGGAGGAGAGAATTGAGAATTCATACCTTGACCTCTTGGTTGCCATTGTCTCCTTTGTGTGATCAGATACACATCCTCTGCTTCCTCATTGTTTTCCTTCATTGATTCTTTTACCCTTGGTAGAGAAGGACATTGGTCAGCGGCATGGTCTAATTCACAAATAAGGCATACCTGGACACTGTTCAATGGGCACTATCTTGGTGGATGTTTCTTCCTACATTTTGAACAGAAAATGCATAATACTTGATCTAGTTCTGCTTGTTTCTGTTTGACCTGCAAAGTATCCATTTGTGAGGAAAAAGAGTTAATCATCTCTGTTTTGAAACTTTCTAACAGATTACCTATTTCTTCTCTTGTTGCTCCTCCATTTGCTGATTTCTGTACCCTTGAAAAAGTAGTATCCTTGGTAGTTGGCTTATTCCTTGTAGATCCTCGAGAACATATTTTGCAGAGGTCTACAATGTCCTCATAGGATTCCTTAGATATATCTCCTTTACCAAGCATATTCAACATATCTAAACAATCTTCTCTAACTCCTTTTAGAAAAATGGTTTTCAAAATGTCCTTACTCACATCTGGATGGCCAGATCGTTGTAGATTGTATTGGAGTCGCTCCACAAAGTCTTCAAGGGTCTCATCCTCCTTCTGTGACATTTTGAACAACTCCTCCCTTCGTTCCCTTGTTCGATAGTAGTCTTGGTATTTGTGCAGGAAAAGATGCCTCATTTGTATCCATGTTGAAATGTTTTCCCCTCCAAGGCTCATGAACCATCTTAATGCATTTCCTTTTAATGTGGCTGGAAACAGTTTAAGGTTTTGCGCAGTGGTAGTGTAGTCATAGCTTCTACACAAAATGTTAAATTCAAACAGAAACTCATCCAGATCTTCAGTAGATAATCCATGAAAATTTGGGAGAGCCGAGAGAGGTATGTTTTTCATAGGAGCCATCCCTCGTGTGGGAACATCAGAAATAGGAAAAACCAGGGTAGAGATGGTTTTTTCATTGTTTACCTGATCCTCATTGTTCTTTGGATTCTCTTGGTGGAGCTCTTCTTCATTATCCCCTTGATTCTCCATATGTTCTCTCTCCCTCCACTCAATATGAATAACATCCCACTCTTCCTTAGTGACTATCCGACCGTTGATCTGATAAACAACTTCTTCTAGGTTTTCTCGGTTCCAGGCTATATTGCCTTGATCCTCAATGTTCTCCAGTGTTGCTTGTTGATTTGTTGGTGAAAAATCTTCAGCTTTGCTTTCATCTTCAACTTCAGCCCTTGATGAGAACGATGTTTCGAGAGGGGGTGTTTCTGCTGACTGCGGATCACGTCCTCTTGGAGGATTGGTAGGGCGAAAAATGGATCTTGAAGAAGAATCTCCTCTGGCTATAATCTCATCAACAATGGTCTGTCTTCCTAGTATGTTACAATTTCTTCCTCCACGTCCTCTGGTGCCTATAATGTTAGTATTTTGGTGGGTTCGTTCTCGCGTTTGGTGATTCATGCAGACTATTCATTCCTAAAAAAAAAATTAGTGTGCTTACCAAAATCTACAATTATCTTCCCTGGAAACAACACCAAAATGTTGGGCACTTTAATTGTCTAATTGAATGGAAAATCAAAGTGTTCAATATAAATTGTCAACCCAGGGAAGTTTGTTATTTCAAGATAATTCTGCACAGTCTATGCTAGATTATGAAAGCATCTCTAATTTAATTGTAGTAGGGAAGTTATTTTTAACAAATCAAATAAACATTATCGCTAACACAATTGTGCTGATACAGCAGGAGTGCTATAGATTTAAAATCATAATTGCAATCTAAACTAATGAATCTACAAAAAACCATGAATTGCCTACCTTAATCTAACTTTCTAATTTACTTTTGCAGGAAGAAATTATATACTATTGCTGAAGGAAAATCTACTTATTGCAAGAAGCTACTTCACACTTTTAATTCTCCAAAACAAGATTTTAACCTAATGCAGAAAAAGGAAAAGCAATTCTCCATCCATGTTCAACAACTAACTTCTAATTCTCATGAAACAAGTTTATGCGCATTTACCAAGAAGGAACTAAACTGTAATAACAGTTGTATTCATAAATATCTAACAGTTAAACCATTCGCAATGAAAATGACTAAATATAGAATTCGAAACAGAGGGGAATCGGTGAGGAAGGTGGGCCCTTTCCTTCTCACTGAATCCACTCAAAAAGATAGGTTACAGTCTGCTAAAGAAATTCAATCCACTTCTTCATTCAATTGCCAAAAAGATGTTCGTGTACAATAATCTCTCCTTTCTTCAGTTCCAACAAAAAAACTAACAACCCTTTACATTACAAAAGCTCTACTGTTTAAATTTAGAGTCGTTCAGTGTTGAAAAACAGAACAGTCTTGAGAATCCCTGATTCTCAGGCTGTTTGTTAGATATCATTAATACAAAATCTTGAATTCTCCTTCATCAACATTGTGAGCCAACATTCTAATCAGCAGGTGTTGCAGCAGTCGTATCACAATAGGACTGGTGGCATCTGTTGTAACAACTTCAGAGATTAACAGGCTTTTGTCGTAGCAGTTGTGTAACAGCTTCCAGGATTGATGGGCATCCATTGCAAAAGTCATGTAACAACTTCCAGGATTTGTGCATAGCTGTGACAATAGCGAGTTTCTTGAAGTGGGTTGTTCTAACACTTTGATCATTAGTTAAATTATTTCATGGGTAAAATATGTGAACGTTATCAATCAAACATGCTAAGTAAATGAAAAAATAAAAGCAAGATGAATAGTTCATACCTTTGGAAAAAGGGTCGTGGTGCTCATTATAATAGTCATTTAGCTTAGGAATGAGAAGGTTGAATGATCAAAAGGTGTAGTGAAAAAGGGACATTTCAGGGTCCTAACAATAACTCCAAATATTGTATAGACCCAGAGGGAGCTAAGCTTCAGAGGGATCCTGTAGACTCAGAGTGAGCCTGATCTTAGAGAGGATCAAATGAGAAAAGAAACGTCTTCCAGGACTAATAAATGGATTCCATAAGTTGACTATACTAGATCGTAGCTTCAAAGACTTCTAGGAGATGTGAAATATCATGGGAATATTCCCTTATTTCAGTGACAGAGGAGCATCCAGTCAGAAGGAATGGGATATGGATTTTTCCTTGAGACGAGAAGGGAATTTATTGGTGACTTCCAATATTGATCTAACAGAACAAGCATGTTGCAGATAACAATATAAAAATGTACAAAGCCCAATTTTTGTCTAGAGGATTCTACCAGCAAGAGGGAGAAGAATATGACGAGACACTTTCTCGAATAATAGAAGAAATAGTTCCAATGTTCGTGAAGACAACCAAAACAACCATGATTCCAATACAATATGAGATTTAGAGGGATCAACCCCTGTATTTGAGATTGAGTTGCCTCCATGAAAGAAGAAAAACTACCTTAAGTATCAACCACTCTCAGTTTCAGATGAAGTTGTTGCCATGATAGAATAAAGGAGCTACTCTCATAGTTTAGCAGCTACAGTGAGAATAGAGCAGTCATCCTCATCTTCAAAAATAATAGTTGTAGGTGCAGAGCCTGGGTTCCAGAAGGAACAATTGCATAAAAAGTAGAGGACATACTCTCAGGAAGTGAGACAAATAGTGCTTTGCAAAAAGCACATAGAACCAACACATGATTATGAAGATTGAGTTGCAACTAAGAAAGTGTACTAGCCTGGTACAATGTGATGTGAAAATTTGGTTTCAAAGTACAGGACAAGAAGACTCATGTCTGCAAGTTGAAGCAAGCTCCAAGAGCTTGGTATGACAGGATTGATAGTTTTTTGATGAGCTTGGTATTACCAAGAGTAAAGTTGATCCCAACCTTTACTTCAAGATTGAGAATGATGGACCAATTATATTTCTTCTATGTGTGGATGAAATATTCTTGACAAATGAAGAAAATCTCATCACAGATTGTAAGAAGAAGCCTGCCGCTGAATTTGAAATGAAGGACCTAGGCCTGGTGCACTATTTATTAGGTCTTGAAGTATGGAAAAGCCCATAAGAGATTTTCCTTAATCAAGGAAAGTATGTTGTGGAAATTCTGAATATATTCGACATGATGGACTTTAAATCCATGTCCACTCCTATGGAGATGAATCTGAAGTTATTGGATGATACTTTGTCAAAAATAGTTGATGTTACTCTATATATACATGTGATTGATTTGTTGATGTATCTAACGAATACCAAACCATATATATTCTTTGTTGTGAACACCTTGATTCAGTATCTGGTGGATCCCAGACATGTTCACCTTTTAGCTGCAAAGCATGTGATGAGATACCTCAAGGGTACGTTGGACTATGGCCTTTGTTATACTGGATATTGTGACTTCATATTGTATGGATATACTGATTCAGATTGGGTTGGAAGTGATTCAGATAGAAAAATCACTTCAGGATGTTGTTTCAGTTTAGGGTCAGCCATGACTTCATGGAAAAGAAGGAAGCAATTCAGTATTTTTCTCATTACAGTAGAAGTGGAGTACATTGCAACATGCTCTGCTAGTTGTGAATCCATATGGATTCATAAGTTGTTGACAGGTCTATTTGACCTAGAGATGGATTCTACCATGATATTTTGTGATAACCAGAGTTGCATAAAGATGACAGAGAACCCATTGTTCCACAATAAGATGAAGCACATTGATATCCGATACCACTATATTAATAATATAGTACAGAAGGGAACTGTGAAGCTCTAGTATGTTGGCACAAATGAGTAGGTAGAAGATGTGTTGACTAATCCTTTGTCTCGTGTGAAGTTTGAGTACTTACGAGACAATATTGGTGTAGTCCGAAAGGAATTCCCTCGAAATGGGGAGTGACGTTGATGATACTATGGTATCCTGACCACCAGCAGGGAAGCTCGTTAGGATTTATATCCTAGGGGATTGATCATCCCTGGACATATCTCATAAGTTATAGATGGACGGTCTGTCAGAGTGCTTATGTATGTATATACTTGTTGTGGTCAGTAGTGTGGTAGCTCGTTAGGATTTATATCCTATGGGATTTTATTATCCCTGGATAGATCCCGTAAGGTTCGGATGGATGGTCTGTCGGAGTGCCCACTATTGTTGTTATTGTTATTGTTGATGATGATCCTATCTCCTTTTGTTTCCATTGATGTTGTTGTTCCAGCTTCGTGATGTCGATGTTGATGTTCCATATTCATGTTGTTGTTGATGATGATGTTACTCCAACTCCGCGCTGCAGATGATGGCGATGATCAGTTTATAATGATGTTGATGATGAGAACAACTTTCGATGATTTATAGATATGACAGACAATGTTCCAGATGTTGATGATGATGTCTCCTCCTCTTGATGTTGTATTGATTCTAGTCATTTGTTATTGATGTTGTCAGTAGAATACCCTTCTTGTTAAGGGGGAGTGCTGAAATATTGTAACTTAGAAGAATATTCTACCTAATAGGGAATGTTGAATAATATTATTATATTATATTTATTAGGCCCTATTGTGCCTCTGTAAAAGTCAACGCTTTTGTGCCTTGACAATTAAATGTAAATTAAGAGGGAAAAGTGACAGGTCGGACCAGACCTAATATTAGGTTGTCCATACCACTATTTATAAGGGAGGCAAACGCCTCATTTTTTCACTCTCATAAGCTCTGCAACAAGAGGAAAAATTGTGCAAGTCTTGCAGGAGAAGCTGATGCAACTGGGGGTGATGTCAAGGAAGGTTCTTAGTCTATGTCTTCATATCTCTTTGTTAAGTAGTGTGCTGCTATTTCCTAGTAAAGGAGTAGAGGATGATCTTCTACTTTTTTGTTTGATCTATTTATATTGAGGAAGTTTTTGCTAGGTTTTCTTCCCCATGAGGGTTTCCCAGGATAATCTTTGTGTCTCTATTGTTTTTTTATTGCCTCTCATTCAGTGATATTTTTTATGAAGTTAATGTGCTAAATGATTATAATAATAAAGAATAACTATAACTGCTAGTTGTATAAGTAAAGATTCAACACCTTTCACACTCTCAAACACTCCCTCTCTAACCCCCTTATCTCTTTACCTATTTCTAACCCCTTTCCCTCTCTCTCCTCCTATTTGTATTTCTCTCTACTCCCTCCTCCCTCTCTCTCTACCCCCTCCTCCCTCTCTCTCTCTCCCTCCCTCTCTCTCTCTCTCTCCTCTCTCTCTTTCCTACATCTACCATATATGTCCCACCTCTCTCTCTCTCTACCCCTCCTATCGATCTCCCTCTCACACTCTTAAACTCTCTCTCTCTCT
>SNQJ01S0001459.1:97177-114644 GCA_010110895.2 Picea sitchensis
ATGTCTTCCTCTCTCCCCCTCTCACACTCTTTGCCTTCCTCTCTCTCCACCCCCCTCCTATCTATATTCATCTCTTTGCCTCCCACACTTTCATACACTCGCTCTCTACCCCCCTCTATGTATTCCTCTCTCTCCCTCTCATACTCACACATTATAGAAATTTTGGTACATCACAAGGAAAGAAATGGAATTGACCTACACATGTCAAGACCTAGACCTGGACTTGTACCTAGACGTAGAAATACATATACATGGAAAGGCATGGAAACACCTAGATCTAGTCCATAGAACATGACCTAGACCACGACGATGACCATGAAATAGACCATGACATAGACCTAGAGCTAGAGCTAGAGCTATACCATAACTTATACCATGACATAGACCTAGATCTATACCTATACCATGGCCTATACCTATACCATGACCATGACCTTGACCATGACTATTACAAGGAAAATCACTCTATGGCATGGGGTAAACCACAACAAAGGGAATGACACACAAAAATAAACTATAATCCCAAGTATGCTATATAAATGAAATAATAACAGGACAAGATCAAGAGCCTACCTCATCTGGACGTTCGATTAAGACCACCATTGAGCACACTACTCAAAGATTTATACCTACAACTTGTCCTCAACAACCAAGATACACAAGCATATGGTGACAATATATAACGTTAGCATATGAAATATCATAATCCATTAACATTCATGAAAATTACACACATGGAATAATAATTCAAATATTTGCAAGATATCAATTGGACGAGAAAATAGTATTTCTATTAAAATGATCAACAAAAGTGTATAAGTGACAAAATTTTCTAATGACACACATTGGAACTGAGAAACTAAGTTCCTCCAGCTGGGCCTCCACCACTTCAATCCTCCACCAAAGGAAAGCTCATATAAAGGAGACAATGACGTTCTCCATCAAAGAAGGAATAGCTTGGGGGATGAACAATGTGTTCAGACTTTCAAGGACAAAGGGATGCAGACTCAATGTGAAGTGAAATTTCTCAAGAGTATCTTTTCTCTCAAAAGCTAAATTTCGCCCTCCTCCATGGTTTGGATATGGCCCAATTTATAGCCTTCAAGTGGAAAAAAAGGGTCGAGTCGGAACGTTTCCAATGTATGGAAGGTCAAGGATCATGGATCTCGTGATGTGACATGAAAACCCGACACAATTTTTAATTTTTAGCACCAAAATCGATGTATGCGGGTTGTAATGGAGCAACCTGAGTATACACATGTTGTCTAACTGGTAGGGCGCATATATGTGGAAAAATATGATTTTTTGGCTCTGGAAGGTACAACAAGGGAATTCAAGTCTACATAGGGAAATGGAAAGGCCATCCAAGCAAGTTGCATGGGGTGAGGAAAATTTTTCTATAACAATGACCATGACCTAAAACTAGACCATTATCTAGAGCTTGACCTAGACTATCACCTAGAGCCCCTAGCTCCATCTAAGCCTAGGAATAACATATACTCGACCCTTAACCCCCTCCAAGCTCGAGCCCTAAGTGAATTATGCCTATGCCTCTTCTTGAAGGCCCCACAACCCTTGCACCCACATCTTGGTGCTCTAACCATTTCTCTATTCTTCAAAACACTTTCAATCCTAATCCCTTAGGTCCTTGTTGTCCCCAAACCCGTACACATATTTTTTCATAAAAAATTTTGGTCTACAATAAATGTTATATGATCATGAACACCACGGGAAGGAGGGAGTCCCTGGGGAGTGGAAACAACCACTTGATGCTTAGAGAGGACATATTCAAGGTCTTGTGGCACAGAGGGTGTCTCAGTTTCTTGTATAGCATGGAGTTGGGAAATAATGCCAAAATGAGATTTTTTGAGAAGCTTTTCCATGTGATGGGAACTAATGATCTCAGGGGAACCAACGATGATGCCTTGGAACTTATATTGTTGGACCTCTTGATCGAATTGCATGGTTAATTCCTTAAAATCCATGAGAATGGGACCCAAAGTCCTTAGCCAGTCTGCACCCAACACAATGTCACAATCGCCCATGTCGATAGCAAACATATGAGATTTTAGGTGGTAGTCACCAATTTGGAGACACACATTTTCACAATGCCCTCCACATTTCATGGACCCACCATTGGCAATCATGATTTGGAAATTATTGACTGCACGGATATAACGATTAGTTTCTTGGGAAATGCAGCGATGAATAAAATTATGGGTTCTTCCACTATCAACAAGAATGATGAACTTCCTATGCTTAATGTAACGAATTAGCTTGAGGGTTTGGGGAGCAGAGAAGCCAGTGAGAGAATTTAGGGAAATGACTGGTTCTACTTCGGGAGGCTCTGAGGGAGGGGTTATGTCAGTGGGTTCAGGTGACATAGACACAAGGGGATATTCAACATCCTCTTCCGAAACATACTCCAAGATGGCCATAAAAATATTTTTTTCCTTACACTTGTGTCCCATAAAATATTTGTCATTACAATTATAACAAAGGCCTTTGAGTTGGTGTTTAGCCATTTCGGCCTTGGTCAATTTTTGGATATCTAGTGGAGTAGAAGTAGGAGTAGGATTTACTGGAGTGGAGTATATGTTACATTAAGAGAGAGCATGTGATCTTGTGACTTGAAATCCTTAAGGTTGAGTTTTCTTGGTGCTCATCCCTGCTCAGCAGGAACGCATGTGCGTTCGTAGAATGTGTGCATGCTTTAGTGCGCACATGTTCTAGGAATGCATGTGCATTCTTGCTGGGTAGTTTTCTGTGCCAAGAACACTCCTCAACCTGATCTATCTCAAAAAATTGAACAAGCCCGACATATGCACACAAAAATAATAAGAACATACATGTTTTTGTTATTTTTGTCTTGTTGTTTAATTCATAGACAATTTTGTGCTATTGGAAGACAATTGTGGGAAGAATTGGAAGAAAAATTTGTCCAATTTGAATTGGAATTGTCAGTTGTGTCTTCTTGTGTAATACCAAGACAAATTTGTCAAATTGGAATTGGAATTTTTTGTTGTGTCTTCTTGTGTAATACCAAGAAAAATTTGTCCAATTCGAATTGTTAGTTGTGTCTTCTTGTGTAATACCAAGACAAATTTGTCCATATGGAATTAGAATTGTTAGTTTTGTCTTCTTGTGTAATACCAAGACAAATTTTTCCAATTGAAATTGGAATTGTTAGTTATGTCTTCTTGTGTAATACCAAGACAAATTTGTCCAATTGGAATTGAATTTGTTAGTTGTGTCTTCTTGTGTAATACTAAGACAAATTTGTTGTGGTGTGTTTGGAAGAAATTTTTTCTCTTTAAACACGGGGAACCTACATAATTGAGGTAGAAAGTCCTCGAGGAAATAAATTCCCATTGAAAAGATAAATTAAGAAAGAGAAAAGGAAATGTTGTGTATGTCAAAACGTAGGCTTTCTAAAGAGGGAAGTCCAATTTATAGTGGAATAGATGCCACTGTTGTTTTTCCTCCATCACCACAAGAAACGAATAAGAGTTCAGTAGAGACCAATCAATTTTAGACTTCTATTGTACCTCTAATCAGTATCTCATTAACACAATTTATTGTGGATGACTAGATGATGGAGGATTTGCTTGAAAACGATTATACAATGGATGAAGTTAGAGAGACAATTGGTGCACAACATTCTGGTGAATAAGTTCATGTGGTGAAACCTCTTATTGGACAGTCAAACATTCCAAAAACTAGTCATGGGCATGTCCACTCTCCTCCTAGAATTGATCTACTGGTGATTGAAGGGGAAATAACTAAAACATTGTTAACTCCACAGCAAGGAGGTCAAGAGTGCCAGAATATGGTTTCATCATCCCTACCTAGATTGAGTAGTGTGCAGTGAAGAACTTCTAAATACATTCAAGTGTATGAAAGTGGTCTAGCATCACTTGAGGGTAAGTTACCTAACTGGAATATTCATTATCATTCTTATAAAATCATTAATTAATATTTTGAACCAAAATTTGATGTTGTTAAATGTCAAATTTTTTTGGCTTTGTTAAAATATAGAAGTTTGACTATTGTTAGGAGAATTTTAGGCATTAAAACAGTCAAAAGTTTAGAAACAAGTAATCATATTGTTAGAAACCTTGTGGATGATTTTCAAAAAATTGGTAATAAATCTCGTTCTAAAGACCATAATGCAGCCCGATGTGTATTGTAACAATCAATTGTTAGCAAGATCACAATAAAACATCGTTTGCTCCAAAAAACCTCTCATCTCATGAAATGCAATATAAACACCCTTATAAAGTATTCTAATATACGAGATATCCTCGACACAGGTGGCCAAACAAATTTGTGGGCCTTCATTGGTAGGCTACCTCATTCTGACAATAAGTTAATTGGAGCAGTTAAGGGATTGGTACATGCTTTATGGCATGAGAACACTAGGCCTTCTTCCAACCAAAAATATGTACTAAAATTGAGAAGGGGACCTAGGGACCATGAACCCAATATTAAACACTTTCTTGACATTACACAGACATAATTGTATGAGAGATTTAGGATAGTACATAGTGCACTTAACTTGGGACAAATATATTTCAATAAATGAAAGCCTTGGTATGTTCGAATAAACATAATTCGTAACACATTTTTTGTAGATATCACATTGAGTATGGTTATTATTATGACACACATATATATATTTATCTTGTATTTCATAACACCCTTGTGCATGGCATGACAAGGCAAGGCATGGCATGTCATGACAAGGAAAGGAAAGGAAAGGAAAGGAAATTCAAGGCAAGGAAATGAAATTGAAGGCATGACATGGCATGGAATGGAAAGTCAAGGAAAGACATGAAATGGAAAGGCAAGGCATGGCATGCCACGGCAAGGCATGGCAACGCAAGGAAAGGCAACACAATGCAAGGAAATGCAAGTCATGGCATGACATGACATGGCAAGCAAAGGCATAGCATGGAAAGGAAAGGAAATGCATGGCATGTCAAGGAAAGGAATTGCATGCCATGGCATGGAAAGGCAACGCATGGAAAGGCAAGGCATGGAAAGGAAAGGAAAGGAAAGGAAAGGAAATCCAAGGAAAGACAATGCAACACAAGGAAATGCAAGGCATGCCATGGCATGGAAAGGAAAGACAAGGAAATGCAACGCAAGGAAAGACAATGCAAGGAATAGAATGACATGAAATGGAAAGGCAAGTCATGGCATGGAAAGATGATGCAGACCCCCTATCCCTCCTGAGGGTTGAGCGACCTCTCGATCAGGATCTTCTGTTTCGGGGCCGAAATGGCTCTTCTGGTTCCGAGCTAGAACCTCCCTCTTCAAATCCATAGGTCCTTCTCTGTGTTCGCCTACACAACCAAGCACTAGGCTCACGCTCTCCACTCCTTGTGACCATGGGCACGACAACGGACTTGGCCAAAAAGGCGCATCACATTTCATGACCCCAGGATTTCTAATACGACGATTCCTTGGCTCCTCCAAGTCTCGAAACTATGATGAGGGCTAACGGATATTAGCGCCTCCCCTTTCCCAACTCACGTGACCACACACCCGTGACCATAATCTTTACCACGAAAGCGCATCGTGGCTCGCAGTATCGGAACCTGCGATACAAGGCGCCTGACCCCTCCAAGTCACAAATGTCGAAATCCCAATGACGTGAGATATACGACTTAGATCTCTCTTGGATCGATGGCTATGCTTATTTCGGCATTTCGTGTTTCATGAATTCACGTCTTATGGAGTTGTCCACTCCTCTTTCCGGTCGTCGAAACCACGAAATCTCCCCTCACTATAGATCAACAACTCTAGGCCCTCAAAGATCTGATGGCTCCGATATTTTCGGGGTTCCACCGGTCAAGAGTCCCACACTATTGACCCTTGTACTCCTGGTTGCCGAAATGCCGAAATCTTGAGGCGCTTGATCAACAACTCACAATGCTCTCCAGATCTACGGTCAGATCTCTTCCCTGTCACTAACCTCCTCGCAACTCCACTTGATCCAATGACTTGTGGGGTCTCGCGTTCCTCCTCATGAGCTTTCACTCACTTCAGACTCACAAGACTTTCTAAGTCTTCAAAGGCTCGGACTTCGCTTCTTCTAGGGAATGGGTTCCTGGATCTCAATAACACTTTCCGATGTGTTGTTCCTCCTGGTTTTGTCTGGTTCAGACTTCGATTTCCCACGCACTCCTTGCGTCTGAGGTATTTTGATAACTCAGATCCATGGTATTTCTCGCAGAGAAATTCCTCCCAATTTCCTTGCGTTACTCTATGGCTCGATGCACACCTTGCAGAGTTTCAAATGAAGAGAAACTATTGAAACTGAAAACTAACAGTCACAGTTATGTTCTCCTCTATGGAGATTCATTTACTTGTTCATGAAAATAGAAATAACAAGAAAATTGCAAATAGCATTCACACACACGCATTTGGATCAATTTTCCTTCTGTTCTATTCACAAGTGTCGAAACGGCTACCAGAACATATTCTGATTACAATGGATTTTGAAGCTTGGGGCTTCTGCCAACTTGCCTACTCTAAAAATTCATCCTATGCTATCTTAGTCCAGTCACACTTCAGAGTCATAGTGGAACTCCTTCTTCGCTTGCTATTTTCAAAACATGCCTCAAAGGGTAAAATTCGGTACTAGTTTAAGCGTGCCTCCAAAGGTAAATTCCGGCATTGAGTTAAAGCGGATTTCAAAATCGGTTGCAACTGTCAACGTTGAATTTCTGGAAGAAATCTCACGTGTTGAGTGGTCCTGCCTCTGTGCGCTTACCAACGATGCTCCTGCATCATACTCCTCTTGAAAAAAATTCATGGACTCCTATCCATGAGATCCTCTACTGATTTTCCCTTCTTATGGATGGAAACTTCTTTTTCCCAACTAGCATCTTCGATTAGGTGTCCCTTCCATTTGACCAGATACTCAAAATAAGTCTTCCTCCTGGTCTTCTTGCCAATCCTCTGATCAACGATTTTCTCCATCTGTAGCTTTTCTGCCATAGGCATCTGTTTCTCCCACTGAATCTTTCCTTGAGCTTCTGACCCTTCTGTTTCATCTTTCCTGTATGAATATAGGTCTGAAACATTGAATATGGGAGAAATGCCCACACCATCTGAAAACTCAATCTCATAGGAATTTGCATCAAACTTCCTCAAGATCTTACAGGGTTCTATCTTTTTCATCTTCAACTTGTTGTATGTTCCCATAGGGAACCTTTCCTTCCTGAGATGTGCTAAAACCTGATCTCCTACTTCAAATTGAAGTTCCCTGCGATGTTGATCGGCTCTGTGCTTGTATTTCTGATTAGAACTCTCCAACTATCCTTTGATTTGGCTATGGAATCGCTCCATCTCCACAGCAAAATCCTCTGCTCCAACGCTCCTGATCTCACTCTGTTCCAAGTCTCTCAATTCAGACATTCCCCTGGGTTTCATTCCATAGAGTATTTGGAATGGGCTCCTTCTAGTGCTCCTGTTTGGTGAGTCGTTGTATGCAAATTCTGCTTGTGGCAGAATCTGATCCCACTGGTTATGATGTTCAATAACTAGACTCCTTAATAAATTCCCCAAACTTCTATTTACCACTTTATTATGCCCGTCTGTCTGAGGGTGATAAGTTAAGATGAAGGACAAATTCATCCCCATCTTCTTCCACAGCATCCTCCAAAAGTGACCAACAAATTTTGTGTCTCTATCTGACACAATGCTCCTGGGTAGGCTGTGAAGTCTCACAACTTCTTTGAAAAATAGATTTGCAACATGCGTTGCGTCACTGGTCTTTTGGCATGGGGTGAAATGTGCCATCTTTGAAAATCTACCCACCACCACAAATATGGAATCAAATCCTCTTTGTTTTCTTGGCAATCCCAACACAAAATCCATGCTTATTGCATCCCAAGGCCTCTCTGGTATTGGCAATGGTTGATACAACCTAGTGTTCTATCTTTTCCCCTTAGCATGTTGGCAGATTCTACATCTATTCACAAACTTTATCACTTCTGTTCTCATACCTGGCCAATAGTATGAGTTTCTCAACTGTGAAAATGTTTTATCATGGCCGAAATGTCCATCCAATCCCCCATTATTCTTTTCCTTCAGAAGATTATCCCTTATTGAGCATTTTGGTATGCAAAACTGATGTCCTCTGAACAATAGTCCTTCCTGAATCATCTATTATGTCCACTAACTTCTATCTCTCAACACAGGATTAACACATGCCTCATATGCCTCCTTGAAATATACATCATCATGATACATGTCCTTAAGGTGTTCAAACCCCAAGGTCTTCACCTAGAATTCCTACATGATCAAACATCTCCTGCTTAACGCATCAACAACCTTGTTAGCATTCCCAGCAATATGTTTTATGACAAAAGTAAAATTTTGCATAAATTCAACCCATTTTGCATGCCTTTGATTCAATTTTTCTTATCTAGTTATGAATTGTAAAGCTTGGTTATCTCTATATAAGACAAACTCTTGCGGGACAAGATAATGCCTCCATTTATTCAAAGCTTGAATTATGGCATAAAACTCCTTGTCATATGTGGAGTATTTCTTCTTAGTCTCATTCATCTTCTCACTGAAATAGGCAACAGGTCGATTATCCTGACTCAAAACTTCTCCTATTGCAATTCTGCTCATATCACATCTCACCTTAAATGTCTTTTCGAAATTCGGCAAGACTGGAATTGGTCGTTCCGTTATCTTCTCCTTTAGTATATTGAAGTTCCTTTTGGCCTCCTCTGTCCATTTAAAAGACTTGTGTCGCTTCTTTACTGTATCCATCATGGGTGCAAAAATCCCACTGAAGTCTCTAATGAACTTCCTATAGAAGCTCGCTAATCCATGGAAGCTCCTTACCTTGAACATGCTTCTTGGTGATGGCCATTCTCTAATCGCTTTCACCTTCTCTGGATCCATCTTCATTTCATTCGAAGAGATCATGAAACCCAAATAAATGAGTTATGTCTTCATAAAAGAGGACTTCTTCAAATTGATCAGTAGCTTCTCCTGCTATAGCCTCCTCATTACTAGCATTAGGTGCCTCAAATGCTCCTCTTTAGTCCTGCTAAAGATCAGTATATTGTCCAGATATACAACCACGAACTTGCCAATGAAATCTTTCAGAATTTCATTCATCAACCTCATAAAAGTACTCGGGGCATTTGTTAAGCCAAATGGCATAAACAACCACTCGTATAGACCTTCGTTTGTATTAAAGGTTGTTTTCCATTCATCACCTTCCCTCATTCTAATCTGGTGATATCCACTTTTCAGATCTATCTTAGAAAAGAAATTTTCTCCACTTAAGAAATCCATTAAATCATCCATTGTTGGTAAGGGAAATATGTACCTGATGGTGATCTTGTTGATGGCTCTTGAGTCTGTGCACATTCTCCATCCTCCATATTTCTTTGGGCTCAAAACAGTCAGTACCGTGCATGGACTCAAGCTCTCTCTGACCAAACCTTTGTCTAGAAACTCTTGGACTTGGTCCATCACTTCTTCATTCTCTCGAGGTGTCAATATATACGCTGCTTTGTTTAGTATACTTTCTCCTGGTATCAAATCGATATGATGACTGATACTCCTAATGGGTGGCAATGAGTTTGGCAACTCATCCACCACTATATCAACAAAATTATCCAACAACTCCTGAACTTCTTCAGGCAAATCATCCATTGATGTACTCGTAAGGATGACACTGGGCTTCCTCACCACAACGAACTGCATCTCCTATTCTTCTTTGACTTATTTCAGGAGTTCCTTCCTACTCATGAGAAGTATGCTTGTGTTGGCTTCCTTCTTTACTCTCTTCTCCTATATTGGTAGCAACATATGCGTCCTACCATTCTTTTCTAATGTATATGTGTTTTTCCACACATCATGAATGACATTTCTGTCAAATTGCCATGGTCTTCCCAACAGAATATGGCATACGTCAATGGGAATTACATCACATAGGATTTCATATTTATATCCTCCTATTTTAATTTCAACCAAGCATTGTTTAGTTATCATTACCTGGTGTCCTTTTTGCAGCCATGAGACTTTGTATGGTTTTGGATGTCCAGTTGTCTTTAGCTCAAATTTCTCCACCATCTCTGTGGATACTAGATTGTCAGTACTCCCACTATCAATGATCACCTTGCATACTTTATCCTTAGTCTTGCAAGCTGTCCTGAAGAGACTGTTTCTCTACACTGGATTTTCAATTTCTGCCTCTGGTTTCAAGAGAACTTTTCTCAACATTAGGGATGTTCCATCCTCTTCTCCCTCTGCTTCAACATTTCTTCACTGGACTTCTGAAATGTGAGCTTCTCCTCCTTCCTTCTTCTTCTCGGGGCATTCCCAAGACATGTGTCATGTCTTTCCACAGGCATAACATCTTACTCCTCCTTTGCCTCTTCCTCTAAAAGAGTTTCTTCCACCACCCTATCTTTCTCGAGAACTTCCTCCTTGTTCTAAGTGATTGTGTGGTTTCTCAGCCCTGTCCTTAGACTAATGTTCTCTGTCATGGTTAAATCCCTTTCTTTTGCTTGGGACCGAGCCTTTACCTCTTCCTCGCTGGTTCAGATTTCTAGCCAGCTTCTCCTTTGCCTTCAGTGCAAACTAATAAGCATCCTCCACGGTTCTGACTGACATCATGTTGAGCTCATCTTGGATCTCATATATCAAGCCATTTATATATCTGGTGACTTTCTCTTCGTCTCTCTCCCGTTGTCCAGTTCTGATGTTCAACCGGTAGAACTCCTCAATGTACTCCTTAACGGTCATCCCTTTCTATCTCAGGTTCTGCATTTTCCTGAACAGATTAATCTGATAATCTTTGGGTATGAACTTAGCCTTCATCTTGGCTACCATTCTGTCCCAACTCTTTATCCTCCGTTTGCCTTTTCTTCTTCTCTCAGCCTGTATTTCATCCCACCACAGTGCTACATGTCCTTTTAACCTGGTGACTGCCTACTTCACCTTCTTCTCCTAATCGAAGTGTCTTTCCATGGATCTTATCCAATCCAACAATTCTTCAGCATCTAGGTTTCCCTCATACATGGGAACCTCTATCCTAGCTCTGCCTCCCAGTCTGGCAACTAATTTCAACAAGCGTTCCTCTATAGCATCTTCTCCTGCAGCTTCTTCAACGTCAACCTCTTCACTTTCTGCTTCACTGACATCTCCAGCGTTAGGTGCTCTTCTCTGTGCTACTTCCATTGTTTCCAATCTGGCGTGAAGTTCTCGCATCTTCCTCTCTACAACACGGTTGGCTAAAGGTGCCTCTCGTCTCCTTGGTGGCATTGTGTTGACTGCTTGTCACACACAGAGTACAACTCCAAGTTCTCTGTCTCTTCCTCTTTCTTTCACCTGAAGTCTACAGATGAAGAAATTATGATCTGATACCTCCTGATGCAGGCCCCCTATCCCTCCTGAGGGTTGCACAACCTCCTGGTTAGGATCTTCTGGTTCGGGGCCGAAATGCCTCTTTTAGTTCCGAGTTGGAACCTCCCTATTCAAATCCACAGGTCTTTCTCTGTGTTCGCCTGCGCAACCAAGCGCTAGGATCACGCTCTCCACTCCTTGTGACCATGGTCATGACCACAGAGTTGGCCCAAAAGGCGCGCTACATTTCACGACCCCGAGATTTCCAATACGACAAGTCCTTGGCTCCTCCAAGTCTCGAAACTCCAATGAGGCCTAACGGAGGTTAGCTCCTCCCCTTTCCCAACTCACTTGACCACACACCCATGACCACAAGCTTTACCATGAAAGCGCATCGCGATTCGCAGTATCGGAACCTGCAATACAAGGCGCCTGACCCCTCCAAGTCACGAATGCTGAAATCCCGATGACGCGAGATCTATGACTCAGGTCTCTCTTGGATCGACGGCTACACTTATTTCGACGTTTCGTGTTTCGCGTCTTTGCGTCTTACGGAGCTGTCCACTCCTCTTCCTGGTCGCCGAAACCACGAGATCTCCCCTCACTATAGATCAACGGTTCTAGGCCCTCGAAGATCTGACAGCTCTGATATTTTCAGGGTTCCACCAGTCGAGAGTCCCACACTGTTGACCCTTGTACTCTCGGTTGCCAAAATGTCGAAATCTTGAGGCGCTTGATCAACAGCTCACAACGCCCTCCAGATCTACAGTCAGATATCTTCCCTGTCACTAACCTCCTCGCAACTCCACTTGATCCAATGACTTGTGGGGTCTCGCATTCCTCCTCCTGATATTTCACTCACTTTAGAATCATAATACTTTCTAAGTCTTCGAAGGCTTGACCTTCGCTTCTTCCGGGGAATGGGTTCTTAGATCTCAATAACACTTTTTGACGTGTTGTTCCTCCCGAGCTTTGTTTGGTTCAGACTTTTATTTCCCGCACACTCCTTGCATCTGAGGGATTTCGATAACTCAAATCCATGGTATTTCTCGCAGAGAAATTCCTCCCAATTTCCTTGCGTTCCTCTCTGGCTCGATGCACACCTTGCAGAGCTTCAAATGAAGAGAAACAATTGAAACTGAAAACTAACAGTCATAGTTCTATTCTCCTCTGTGGAGATTCATTCACTTGTTCATGAAAACAGAAATAATAGGAAAATCGAAAATAACATTCACACACACGCATTTGGATCAATTTTCCTTCTGTTCTCTTCACAAGTGTCGAAACGGCTACCATAACATATTCTGATTACAATGGATTTTGAAGCTTGGGGCTTCTTCCAACTTGCCTACTCTAAAAATTCATCCTATGTTATCTTAGTCCAGTTGCACTTCAGAGTTGTAGTGGAACTCCTGCTCCGCTTGCAATTTTCAAAACGTGCCTCAAAGGGTAAAATTCGGTACTAGTTTAAGCGTGCCTCCAAAGGTAAATTATGGCGCTGAGTTAAGGAGGATTTCAAAATCGATTGCAACTGTCAACGTTGAATTTCTGGAAGAACTCTCACATATTGAGTGGTCATGCCTCTGCACGCTTTCCAACGATGCTCCTACATCAAAATACAAGGAAAGGAAAGGCAAGGCAATGCGACATAAGGAAATTCAAGGCATGGCATGACAAGGCAAGGCATCACATGGAAAGGAAAGGAAAATAATTGCATGGAAAGGAAAGGCATGTCATGAAATGGAAATGAAAGGCATGGGATGACAAGGAAAGGAATGGAAAGGAAAGACAATGCAAGGTATGGTATGGCATGGCATGGAAATTCAAGGATAAGCAGGGCAATGCAAGACAAGGCAAGACTAGACATGGAAAGACAAGGCAAGGCAAGGTCTAGGTATAGGTATGGAAAGGCAAGGCAAGGTAATGCAAGACATGGCAAGGGGAGACAAGATATGGAAAGGCAAAGCATGTCATGGAAAGTCAAGGAAAGAAAAGGCATGGCATGGGAAGGCAAGGCAAGGCATAACATGGGAAGGCAAGGCAAGGCATGGCATGACATGGTAAGGAAAGGAAATGCAAGGAAAGCAAGTGTGATGCAAGGCAATGCAAGGCATGGCATGGAAAGGCAAAGCATGACATGTTAAGGAAAGGCATGGCATGGAAACTCAAGGTAAGGAAAGGCAAGGCTAGACATGGAAAAGCAAGGCAAGGCATGGAAATGCATGACAAGGCAAGGTCTAGATATAGGTCTAGGTCTATGTATGTCAAGGAAAGGCAAGGAAATTAAATTCTCTTGGCAAGGAAAACCAAGGCCTGGAAAGGCAAGTCATGGCATGGCAAGTCAAGGAAAGGTAAGGCATGGCATGGAAAGGTAAGGCATGGCATGGAAATTCAAGGCAAGGAATGGCATGGAAAGGCAAGGAAAGGAAAGGAAAGACAAGGAAAGGAAAGGCAAGTCAAGTCTAGGAAAGAAAGGAAAGCAAATGAAAGGCTAGGAGAGTCTAGGAATTGATCACATACTTTGTTGTGGACACTCCATCCACTTGGAATCTTGCACATTTATCCATGGAGTTGGTTATCTTGGGATTCACACATGTGGAGTGGTTTCATGCATGCACATTCTTGGAGGGAACATTCCATGTGGAAACTTGGCATTTGAATTGGCTTGATGCCTATTTTTGGTGGTGCATCCCCTTAATGAGAATTATTTGGTGCATACAATTATTTTTGGACGAGGGAGAATTTCTTTGGAGAGGCTAATCTCCACATGTTGTAACATGGTCAACCATGGATTCGGGAGAGATCTAAATGATCCATTATTATAATATTTATTTGACTTGTCATGGAGTTAGTTAGAAAACAATAATATTTTATTGTATAAAAGAAGAGGATTACTCTATAAAGAAGAGCTCTCTCTCTCCATTGTAAAGGGTGGAGAATTTGGTTATTTACGATCTCTCCTCTTGGGCTACATTGTACAACATTTTGGAAAGCTTAATGGAGAATTTGAGGTATATTTTCATTTGATGTGAGGCTTTGTTGTGCACTTATATTTTATGTATTTATTTTGTATTAAAAAACCCTTGTAGCATGTTGTGATTTCCATATTCAACTAATCATACTAAGAGATATTAAATTGAAGGTTATAGGAGATTTTGAGTTTGATATTTCGTCATCTCATCATGTCTTCATTATCCAAAATCCATCCATAATCCCAAAGTGTGCATTGATTTCAACTCATGGATTATTTTATTCATGTTCATGTAGGTTTCTCCCTTTATAAAACAATGTAAATCTATGTTTCCTAGGAATATCCTTGTACTAGTATTTTTATGTGGAATTAGTTTTTAGAAGAATAGAGATACTGAGTTTTTTCTATTTACTATTTCTGAGAGTTATATTTTGAGAATAGATTTCTTTAAATCCATTTTGATTAGATTTATTTCTTGCAATTTCATATATAATAGAAAAGAGTGGAAATCGAAACACTTTGAAATTCATACATTCATCAACATAAAATGTAAAAAACAATGAGATTCATAAAAAACATGCCATGAAATATATATATATATATATATACAAAATATCCTAAATTGTACATGTTTTACAAAATGGCACACCATGCCCAATTTACAAAATGACAACAAGTTCCCTAACATAAAAAACTGTCATATGGTGGCCTAGATACAAAATGGCAGTCATTGGTCATTCATTGACCACTTCCACCCTCACCACTCTCAGGAGCATCTCGGAAATCAATATTTATTCTCTTTATTGAAGAAGCACCTTGAGTGGTTTTTTGCTTGGGTGTGGTTCGTCGCTTCAGAGACTACACAAAGAAAACACATTGTTATAAGTTTTTTCCACAATGAATTAAAAGACCTACAAAATGATACTTTATAATTCAACATAAAACAACTCACCACAGATGGTACTAGAAACCGCAAGGGTGTTACCCTCCTTCTAAACCCTAATCTCTCAACGATGCAACCCTGTGTCAATTACAAGGATCAAATCATGAAATTTAAACAAATATGCATAAAATCAATTCCATTCATGATACATAAAAAATTATCATCAACACATTATCTCATCGTGAATATCTTGGGCATTGATAGAGAGTCAATGGAAGCCTCAATGGATGGAGAAGATGGAAACGGTGGTGGGTGTAGGTGGCATACAAGTGCATCCACTATGGATGGATGTGATGGAAGAGGTGGTAGAGGTGGGTGGCATGTGGGTGCAACCACTGAGGATGCATGAAATATGAAATATGGTGGGGGTGGGTAGCGATGAACCCCCACGAGCTATACAAGTGATGGAATAATGCTTGGCCTAGAAACAAGTAACCCAAAATCCATGGAAGGGTTCCCAAGGAATGGATTATTATTGTAACTAGAGGAAATATCAACAACCTGCATACATATTAATAATTTTTTTATTAGTACCAAATAGTAAAATTAAAGAACATAAATACAAAAAAATTGAGATTTAAATGAGATTTAACTCAACACATGATACATGTGAAGTAGGTGACTTGTCCATACTAGGTGGACATTTCTTGACACCGCCTAGTCCTACAACCTGTAGAAACAAAAGAACATTATAAATTTGAGGATGCCAAAAAATAAAGAAATCACTATGGTGATGTTACGAGGAAAATCACTATATGGCATGGGGTGAATCAAATCAGATGGAATGACACGCAAAAATCAACTCTAATACCAAGTATTCTATATAAATGAAATGCTAACAGGACAAGATCAATATCCTACCTTGTCTGAAACTTCGATGAAGACCACTGTTGAGCACGCTACTCAAATATTTATACCTGCAACCTGTCCTCAAAAACCAAGATACACAAGCATATGGTGATAATATATAATGTTAGCATATGAAATAGCATAATCCATTAAAATTCATGAAAAATAAACCCATGGAATAATAATTCAAATATTTGCAAGATATCAATTTGACGAGAAAATAGTATTTCTATTAAAATGATCAACAAAAGTGTATAAGTGACAAACTTATGTAACGACACACATCGGAACCGAGAAACTAATTCCCTCCATTTGGGCCTCCACCACTTCAATCTTCCACCAAAGGCAAGCTCATATGAAGGAGACAATGAGGTTCTCCATCAAAGAAGGAAGAGCTTGGGGGCTGAACAATGTGTTCAAAATTTCAAGGATAAAGGGATGTAGACTTAATGTGAAGTGAAATTTCTACAGAGTATCTTTTCTCTCAAAAGTTGAATTCTCCCGTCCTCCATGGTTTGGATATGGCCCAATTTATAGCCTTCAAGTGGAACTGAAGGGACAAGTCAAAATGTTTCCAATATATGGAAGGTCAAGGATCATGGATCTCGTGACGTGACATGGAAACCTAACACAATTTTTAATTTTGAGCACCAAACCCGATGTACGTGGGTTCTAATGGAGAAACCTACGTATATGCATGATGTATAAATGGTAGGGCACACATATGTGGAAAAATATGATTTTTTGGCTCTAGAAGGTATAAGAAGGGACTTTGAGTCTGCATACAGAAATGGAAAGGCCATCCAAGCAAGTTGCATGGGGTGAGGAAAATTTTTCTAAAACGGATTACCCCTAATGTGTGAGGTCAAAGGAGTATCTGCGATGGTTGAAATAAATTATAATTCCCAGAAGTGGAGTATTGGAGACTCAGCTAGAAGTGATAGTTTCTCATGAGAATATTACAATCCATAATGACTTTGTACAAATGGCTGCCAACTTGAATTACACTGCAGATCCATGTGGCAATATACCAAATAGTTGTTCATAGCCATGAATAGGAAATACAATGTAGGCACATGCCATAGGCTATCATATTCATGAACAAGGCTGCAATATCCTTGATCCAGCTAATCTGGATATCTACTATTGAACTACGGTTTGGCTACCGAATCAGATACTCTGGGGGTTTCTAACTGCGTTTGAGTAACTGTGTGAATATGCTTGGTTGTTTTTGCATGTGTGTTCTAGTTTATTATGTGTTTAGCAGTACAAAACAATGCATGCAAAATAAGGACAACACAACTCATTGATATATA
>SNQJ01S0001459.1:120988-158327 GCA_010110895.2 Picea sitchensis
AATATATCGAATTAGGTTGCTTTACCCTTCCTTTATAGCTTCCTAAAACCCTAATTCGTTGTTGTCCTTTTCCCTCCAAGTGAATTTTACTTTATTTTATTACTCCTTCATTAAATACTTAATTAATTAATTAATTAATTATTTAACCTCTAAAAAGTGATTTATCCATCCTGATGGCTTCTTCGGCCACTGAAAGTCACTTCTCATCATCTTTATCCCGTAATGATATCCCTCCCAATTTTGATGAGATATTACACTAAGAGGCTTCTCCAAGTAATATTCCCATTATGACCTTCTTAGTGAATTTAATTAAGATATCACCCATAATAACTCAAATTACATAAATCGTCAAAATGCAATGAAACCAAAGCCCAGTTGTGCAAAATGTATCCTGATGATGAACGATGCAAGTTGGGCCCAAATAAACCCCTCAATCTCTCCTGAACTCTCTGTCACCCCTATCTGGCTACTCGGGTAGGAATAACACTATGAAATGTTGTAATGTTATAATGTCCCAAAATGTGGACATTACAAGCCCAGTGAAAACCAGTCTCAAAATCAATCTAAAGATATTTGTATACAATGGAGTACAATTTGATCTCCCATGATCACTGAAGTCATATAGGTACTGGTCCAATGAACGATAGCAACAAATCAAGAAATATGATACTGTAAACTGAATGTCTTCTACACTATCCTCCAAAGGTGCAAGTCTACATCATGTGAATAGAGGAGTTGAAGTCGAACACAATGAGACTTCATTTGATCACTCGTCATTAATGTATATCATTAACAAACATGAGATAACCTACAGATAATGAAAGTAGGTATCAAGGCACCAATTACATTCTTACAAGTGTGAATACAGGTGTTGAGGTTGAATACTTGAAGAATCCATCGATCAAGAGACATTGATGTATTCCCAACTGTCGATGGCGAGAGAACCTGCCACTGATGAATGCAAGACTCTAGGTACTAATGGGACTCTAGGCCTCATTTCCAGAATAGATGAGATGAAGTCAATGGAAGGAGACCCACTAAAAGGAGAGAATTAAGGCATCTCTCATCAATCAACATGAGGTACAAAGCAATATCTTGATGATTTTGAGGAACTTAGACGAAGAGGATGTTCACGAACAAACGACCCTATGCATCTCCCGCATGCACCAGATGCAAGTAGTGCACGAAAGAGACCATCTAACTAGAAGTCAATAAGGAAGACTATCGACAAAGGTAAGGAAACCACCAATAAGGCTAATGGAATCCAATACACTACATGAATCCCAATGTGTGAATAGATTTCTTGTTGTCGAACATAAGGCAAACCCCCCAGTCAATGACCAATGAGGAGATGTCGACTGTTGGGCTCAAGGTTACCTACCCATAAAGAAAGTAGGACCAGGGTGCATGGTAGGACTACAACATCATGTGACTCTGAGATACACTGAGGGTATGGCTGGCATGCAAAGTCAAGAGTTCTTAGAAATGGTTGACACAGGATTATAGACATCCTTTGAACAAGAGGATGAGACATATGGATAACTTAGGCAGCATAGACTTGATGATAAAGCTTCGTCATGCAGGAGGCATCAACAAACTCTCCATAGGGAATAGAATAATAACCAGTCGGAGGAGTAAACTCTAAGTAACGAGATCAACTTCCTAAGCTCATACTAAACCCAAAATTTGGATGATAATGGACTCAAAAGTTTTTGCTTTGTTCAAAGGCGACATGACTACTGCCAATATGAGATAATATTCTTTTCCCGCCTGTCTTTTTTTGTTTTTCATAGGAAAATAAATGTTATGATACAAGAGAGGAAATGAGTATTGCGAGTAAGAAACTAGCTCCAAATAGTGGAACATACCTATGCTCAATACAATAAAGTGCATGCGGGGCATGGACACTTAGGGGAATGTTTCCTCTTAGAGTACAGGGTGTCAATCTGTAAAGGATATAATAAGGTTTTGTTTGGATAGTGATGCAAACTGTTGAGGTAAGAGGATTATAATGAGAAAGTGGGAACCAGAAATAGGCTCAATACTGCAAGCAAGATAATGGAATGAAATTACAAATTAACTCCAAAGAATGTCATTTTTCATAGATTTAGTCCCCTAGGCCCCAAAAAGTATAAAAAAATACCCAAGATAACTCTTCTAGCCAATGTTGACTAGAGTATTCCTTTTTCAAAATTAGCCTACTTGGTCCAAAAAAGGGTTAAACTTACACCAAATAGGCGTCCTTTCAAAGCCATTTGATGAATGTGAAAGAGACAAGTTCACTCGATAATATTTTCTCTTTTTTAGAGAGTCGGAAAAGAGCTTAACTAAGACTTGGGGGGAATGCCATAGGTACAAGTCAGAATGCTTGTGATTAAGAATATGGGGTTCAAACACAAAGTCATATTGGAACTATCAGGGACTCCCGGTCCTATGGAATAACTTTTGCATGGGAACCAAATGGCATAAAGGTTCTAACTAGGGCACCCATGTTTGGTAAGCCTCTACCACTCAATAACAACACTTCTACTAGCATTAAGAAGGTTATGTGTCACTAATAAATGGGTTTGTACCTAAGGCATATGGATCACAATCATAGGAAAATGCAAATATGAAAAATGGAGTGACAACCTATCCTATATGTTAGTAAAATAAAATACCTGTCGAAGTCACGAACGGGTGGTATGATGCTAGAAACCGCAAAAATCCCTAGACAAAACCACCAAAACCAACTCCTTCCACTACGCTATTAGTCCACTAGGTCAAAAAATTAGTATAAACTATGTAAAGTGGATAAAAGTTTTGTACTAATAGTAAAAATAACCAATTTTACCATACCATTTGATTTTTTTACCCACATAGTGCATTTTTGACCATTTTTCCCACGATCTTCAAGTGTCGATTGTGGGATCTATGATCAACGAAATTGACAACCGTTTGGACCAAGTAAATGCTCTTCCCCTCCTATTCATTTTTTGTGGTTTAAAATTCCAATTTAGTTCTCATTTTTTTTATTTTTAGAGGGCACAACATATAAATTAGGGTGTATGCGACCTATATTTCGTCAGGTTGCATATATGGAGACATGTACATGGGAAAATAAAATCCTTCCCACGTATATGTGGCCCTACACGTGACTGTTAACATTACAACCCGCGTACAAGTCCGCAAATATTTTTTTTAATGAATTTAACTTCAAAAAATGACTTTCCTTTGGCAAGATGGTGCTTGAATGGAGAGAGAGGGAGCATGAGGAGGTAGATGCAACAGTGGAAAGAGATGCAGGGGCCCAACTAGCTCTAAACAGATGTCACCTTTAAAAATTTTGGGATATCAAAGGAATGAGGGCTCAAATGAGGTTACTGCAAATGCTAGTAAACTATTGGGATCTAGAGACAGAGGCCTTCAATATCGATGGGCAACCATTGAGGATTGAAGTAGATAACATCTATTTTTATCACAAGATTGTCTTTCTGGGGCAAGGTGGTGAATCTCAAAGCCCGAGGGGCTGGGGGTGTTATGAACATAGAAGATTACATTTCCACCTACTGTGTGGCATGCATAGATAAAGTAGGGATCCAACTCCCCATCGGGGTGATCGAGAACCTGAGTTTAAAGATCGTTGTAATTTTTCTTACATGGATCTTGGGGTCGACCTCGTTGTACCAGGAATCAAGGCCACTCATGTTTTATGTAGTGGAGTGTTTATAGCCCATGGTTTATGATTCGTGTACCTCACTATTGGCTAACATGAAGAGCCACCTCATGGATTGAAAACAAGGGAGGAAGAGAAACTTCGGGTTTGCATCCATCTTGTGTATTTTTTTATTTGAGCGGGTTCGAGGCTTGATCCCCAGAGTAGATATCATTCCACACAGACTGCGCGATCCATCTATGTCACTGTGGACCGATGTGATGAGGCGGTTAGGAGGTATTAGGGTGCCAACCCTTTAAAATGATGATTTATTTTTATGGTGGCATCGATAGGTGATAGAAATAGATGACTAACCTTATGTTGGGATCGAATACAAAGGGGATCTAGATATGCCTTTTCCACCAAGTTTCGCCTACGGTGATATTGGTAAGAAAAGTTTTTATATATTTCATGTTTTTTGTGTTTTTTCAAAAGGAATAAAAAAAGAAAATATTTTTGTATTGTATCAAGTATTAAAAAAATGATTTGTTACACATATGTGGGTCCGCGACAACCAGATGGATTCCCATGACATCGGCGGAGGAACCAAGGAGATGAGCATACAGAAGGAGATGCAGAGAGAATGATATAAAATGTGCAGGGAAACCTATTTCGATTGATGCACAAGATTCCTATGGTTCAGGTGGAGGATCTACCAGAGGCTATGTAGTGGCAAGTGGTGGGTGTGCCCCATAAATGGGTGTGACTCTTCCGGCGTCTCGCAAACATCATAGTGTGCTGTCATGATACGCATCTGGCGCCACATACGTATATGTAATGGTTATTATATATGTCAGCCATATATGTATTTTGAGGGTGTGAGCCCCATTTTGTACTATGACACCACATTTTTTGAAGAGATGAAATATTAAAAACATTGGTCCCCAACTTTACTTATATATGTTACAATGTGTACATTGATGCATTTTTTTTCTTTACTTTAGTTATGTGACAAATTCCAATCCAAAACATAATTATCATATGCATCGGATACATAATTAGAACTTCTAGGTATGTGATTGTAAGTAATAAAATCAAAGTATCGTTCCAAAAGTTGTACCCGTAGGAATCATCAGAGTAGAGTAGGTTCTCGCACACGGTAACTATCATTTAACTAACATACAACTAACTGGGAGTCCAGGGGAACTTATAAAGACCAAAAACCATGTGAAATGGCATCACGTAATAGTTCTATAACGACGCTATACTCATCCACATTATTCATTGATGGCTCGAGACAAATGCCACCTGAAGACACTAATTGACCCTTGGGTGAGTAAATGACCCAAGTGGCGGAAGCCATGTTTCGTGTATGACGACTGGCACCATATGYGAATCCTAAGTAAACTGAAGACTCTGTTGACATCTGCCAACCAAGGGAAAACTCRATAATCAAGCCTACGACACAAAGGAAAAAATGTATATACACTAAAATACACTAGTATACAAAGAGTCATGCCCAAGATTGAGGGATTAAGCAGAATATATTTTAAGATAGAGCCCATTTATGGGCTCATCCAACATATTCCCTTCATAATATTCTAAATCATAGGCTCCTTTCTCTAAAACACGTCACACAATATAAGGATCGTGCCACATGGGGTTGAAATTTCCTAGCCCAACTGGTTCTTTTTCTTGGTCATCCTGGAGGACCACGTCACACTCAACATACTATCGAGGACAAATAGGCCTATCATACTGAACCTTGACATCTTGTTTATTCTCTTCGATAGCTATATAGGCATCTCGACACTACTCATCTAGATGTTCTAGGTGCACGAGGCATTCTTCAAGATCGGATGTGTCAGATAGGATCTGAATTGTCAGTTTGAGGGAAGGGATTTCACATTCAATTAGAAGGATCGAATCCACACCATTTAATAATTGAAAAGGAGAAAAACGGGTGGAAGTTTTAACTGAGGTTTGATATGCCCAAAGCATAGGGTAAAACATTAGATGTTAGTCAAATTTACTCTGGTTGACAGTTTTTTGCAAAAAGGTCTTGAGAGATTTATTCACCGCCTCTACTTGTCCATTTTCCTGGGGATAATAAGGGGACGAATGATCGTGCTTAAACCGCAGTTTTGATGCTAACTCCTTCATCATTTCATTCTGAAAGTGACTTCCATGATCAGTGACAATCTCCTTTGGGATTCCAAACTGGGATATAATCTGGTTGAATACGAAGAATGTTGTTGTCTTACAATCGGATTTAATTATAGGCATGGCCTCTTCCCACTTATTAAACTAATCCATGACCATGATAATATGTTGATGCCCCTCAACCAAATCTAGGTTAAAGTACATAAAATCTACCCCCCACTTGGTGAAGGGACCGATTGTGATGATTGGGTGAAGAGGGGATGGATGCGAGCACATTTTCCGAGCAAACACCTGGTAAGGGTGACACTTCTTGACCGCTTCAACACAATCTTTAAAATTTGATGGCCAAAAATAACCAGCTCGCAATATTTTTTGGGTTTTCGCAAGCCCGGATATATGACCACTACAAGCCCCGCTGTGATAGTCATTGAGAACCAACTCAGCTTCCCCATGAGTCAAGAAATGATGAAAAATATTATCTACTCCTCAACGATACAAAGTGTTGCCTATGAGAAGGTAGTTTTAGCTTGATGACATATACATCGTCGATCGTCTCTCGACAGATGTTGGGATAGCTTCAAGGTTTGAAGATAGATTAAAATGTCTCCATACTAAAGGTCTGAAGATGAGATAAGGAAAATATGTTGATTTGTGAATGAATCATCATGAATAATTTCCTCATCTAGTTGAGGGAAGTCTGATATCAACTCGACAAAATATAGCGATTTATTAGACTTCACCAAAGAAAAATCAAGATCAAATTCTTGCAAATTAACAATCCATTTATTGTATTTCCCCCCTATGATATGCCTGGTAAGGACATATTGAAATGGATTGATATCTGCAACTATGGTAGTTTTGCAAAGAAATATATAATGTCGTGGTCTCTAAACTACATGTACGACGACCAAGGCTAGCTTCTCGATGTGAGAGTACTTAAGTTCAGGACTGACTAAGTTTCGACTAATATAATAGACAATGTGCTCATGGATCTCATCATCTTCCTAAACCAGAACCATACCAACCGTCCCTTCAGACGCGGCAATATAAAGAAAATAATCCCTACTATAGTCTAGAGGCTTTAGCAGAGGCGTCGATACTAAGGATTTCTTAACAGCATCGAAGTATTCCTAGGCTTTCTCATCCCATATAAACAGAGTATCCTTCTTCAAAAGATGCATGAAACCCTTAGTTAAATTGGCATAATTCACTATGAACCGACGCAAGAAGTTATCTTTCCCCTGTAAACCTTGAAGTTGTTGAATGTTGCATGGGGGAGGCAATCAAAGTATTGCCTCAACCTTCATAGGATCCACCATGATCCCATGCTCAAAGACTAAGAATCCTAAAATACGACCATACCTAACGCGGAAGATGCACTTGTGAGGGTTCAAATAGATGTGATAATAATGACACCTCTCAAATACTAGTTGAAGGTGAGTGGAATGCTCTACTCTCTTGTGAGAGTGAGCAACGAGATCGCCAAGGTAAGCTTCGAAAATATGTTTGAGATCATGAAAAGCAAAGGTCATGGTGCATTGGAAGGTTGTTCTGGCGTTTTTAAGGCCGAAAGGAATTTTTCGGTATGAAAAGGTACCCTAAGGACAAACAAATGTCATCTTGTGTTGATCCTCAGGTTTTATTTGAATTTGATTATATCCTGAAAATCCATCCATAAAAGAAAAAAATTTGCTTCTCGCACACTCATAGCGAATCTGGTCAATGAAAGGTGACGTGAAGTTGTCTTTAGGACAAGCCTTGTTCAGGTCTCGAAAATCCATACATACGTGGATGGTTCCTTGTTTCTTATTCACGAGAATGGGGTTGGACACCCATTCAATCAAAGGAACCGGGTAGATGAAACCAACATTAAGTATCTTCTCTACCTCTACCTTAATAGCAGGGACCTTCCTAGGATTAATAGCTCTAAGATGTTGCTGAACAGGTCTAGCATCTGGATAAGTCTTGATCTTATGTTCGACAATGCTAAGTTCGATCCCTGGCATCTGAATTTGTTTAGGCGAACAATCTGCACCGATATATACGTTTTCAATTTTGCCAGGAATTTGAGAGATGTCAGTCATGGAAGTAGGAGAAATATTCTCCATGTTTCCTTCGGCATAAGAACCATGTGTATCTAGTGGAACCACAATGTGACTGACCATCTCACTCAAGGTAGATCTAAATTCGTCATGTTCGATCCTAACAAGTTCTGGGAGGAAGTAAGAGTGATGATGCATATCGTCCCATGGCATATCGGGATCATTCATGGCCTCTAATATGGATTCATCCGAAGGTAAAGTATCATCGAGGAAATAATGCAAACAATATGATTGGGTGGCCCATACGGGCTCAGGAACATGATCATCCCCTTCCGTATGTGAGGAGACAAGATCTAAGTCAACAATAGTGTTAAGAATAACCTGATATGAAACCTCTGTTGCTGACAGTGGAATTTCCATTCCAATGTGTGATTGGCCTTCGCCTGATAGAGTCGGGGAAGGTACGGTCCAAGGGTCGTTGAAATACGAAGTACGGAAAGAAACATACCTCATTGACGATGAAGACTCATTGGAAATTTTATAAACGTGATGAATTGGTGCCATGAAATCAAAGGTACCCATGAGACAGGAATACATTCCAACACCAATATCCTTATTTGTCGGCTAAGGATTGCCGATCACTGGGATAGAAGATTCAACTGATGCATTAAGACTAGCATGCGCAAAGGGAAATTCATCAATCATCATTATTTTCCCTTCGTGAGGAAAATATAAAGTGCGAAAAATAGATGACACGACCGCGGTCATGGAATAAGTCCAATTACGCCCCTAGTAGTAAATTATAGTCAAGGGGTGCATCAACCACATCGAAATCAACCTCCACTGTCTTTCCACCTAAATGGACCGGAAAAGAGGAAATAATTACGTGGGGTCAAAATGAACGACCATCAAATGCGGTCAACATAGTCATATATTGAGAGAGAGTTGGAGAACCAATGGCTTTCCAACATGTTAGGGACATCAAGAACGTTGTAGCACCTTCATCAATAACAATGCATTTGATGGTATATTTTGTGTAATGCACATGGATTTGAAAGGCCATGTGGTAAGGTAAGCGAGGCTTAACATCTGTGAAGTCAAACTTAATATTCTTTGTGCCACACTGGTCTAGATCTCCTAACGCAGATAAAAAGGCATTCCTCTATGAAGGACACATCTGGAGCACCTCCAAAGCCAACATCGCACAAGGGGTTTGAGCCAGATCTTTGATAATCGAATAGTTATGGGAAACTCTGGCATTAGGATTGTGGGCATAGCATTTTAGTACTCCTTTCATAATACGAGGTAGAGGCTCTATATTTTCGATCTGCAATGGTGTTTCTGGAGGAGGGGGAGACTCTAGACCTGTAACAGTCTATGAGGAACTGTAATCATGAGATTGAGTGGCTACATTAGTCTGAGACTTGCCAATATTAACACATAGACGGTCACCTTCATGCATCAAGGGGTTTTGATTCCCACTCGATGAATTTCCAGTATTGGAGGACCCCAAATCCATCTGATGATTATACATAAATGGATTGGTCAGCACAGCGGGTGGTTGAGATAAGAGCCTCGAGGCTTCTTCAAGTTTGGGGCATAGATGGGTAAGGTGATCATATTTACAAAGTTTACAAGGAAACTTCACCTTCCGCTTTTCTTTCTTACCCTCACCAACATTATTATTCAATCTATCATTGTTAGTGTCGTCCTTGGATTTATTGTTATTTCTCCCACCCTTACGGTTATTACCTCGTCCTTTCTTTCTATTCCCTCTCGGTTGTTGGTTACCATTTTGGTTGGTCGACGAATGCAAAGAATGCACATCTACTGATTAATTGGGAGTGGAGAACGAAGAGGAAGCTTTTCCTGCTACAAACTGTCTTAGAGACAAATCCTTCAACTGGTTCGTCACCAAGTCTGTATACTTAGCATTTGCAGAGCCTATGATGCATTCGGCATGAGGCCGAGGATTTTGTCTAGGGTCATAATTTTACCGCGGCGCGTCAGGAATAATTTCATATAACATCTCATATTGAGCATATATGAGGTCCAATTGCTAGGCTTTGAAAACAACTTCTTCCTCAAATGTTACCCCAGATGTAGAAACATCCTTCGAAATATAAGGTAATAGGGACTTAAGGAACCACTCCAACAAAAAAATTGGAGGAATGTAGGCTTTAATCAACCTCTTCTTATACACCACTCTTGGATATGGTATGAGATGTGAATGGCCTTATCTTGGCGAAGGGATGACATAAGTTCTATGTTGAAATCGTAACGAACCGACAACTGGAAGTGGTTGAGAAAGACTAAAACCATCTGATTAAAATTTTCGTATGTTCCCCCTGGTAGCTCAATGTATTGTTTCACTGCAACTCCCGTGAGGGTGTGTTGAAACAATATCAAATGAATAGAATCGTCATTAAGAGAATTGGATGAGCACCAAAGATGAAAAGTAGTAACATGATCACCCGGATCCTTGTCAGTATTTCCCTCCAATTTCGGAATGTCCGAAGGAAGATTGGTGGGGATGGGGGGCCATGACGGATCGTGACACACCGGTTCATTCATTAATATCGACAAATCTAACAGATCAATAATGGCCAGAAAAGGGAGTCGGGGTTGCGGCATCTGAGCCCATGCTCATGGGAAATGTTGATGTTGAGGTATTGCAGACCATCCAGGGTTCTAGTATACACCATGGCCCTATCCGGTAGGGTAATATCCTCATCCAAACTGATTCATAAGAGGTTGTATGGGCACCATACCTATAGGAATGGTATAATGAGGGTTATAAACATTTCCCCCAGCTAGAGTAGCTCTAGGATGGTGGTTTCCCATAGTATGAAACTGACCTCCTCCAGATGGAACCCCAAAGGATAGAGGTGGATTCTTCATAACAAATGTGTTAGTTAGAATCAACATGGAGAAGGAAGGGGGAAAGAACAAAACATAGAAAGTGGCTTGTCTGCCCAGTTGAGTACTCCATCTAGGAGCATTGAGACTAAGATTAGACCCGAAAGAAAAAGGAGGTTGACCCCCAACCATAGGATTTGTTTGGGGAATTTGACTTCCACCAAGCGAGAGAAGAGTATGCGGAGGGGCCATGCCCCTAGGTCCAAGACTAGGATTTGCATTAGTGCTAGAATGGAGGATGAAAGTTGCATTGTCATATTTGGCATACCAAAAGAGAAAGGGTTAGAGACCAAAGGTATGGACTGAGAATTGTATCCAAGCATACCAAAAAGAGACCCGAAAGGGTTCGTTACTATGGCTTAAGTAGAAATCACAGGCCATATAGGATTAATGATGGGAACCTCCAGTAATACAACTGTCACGAATGAAGGAGTCGAAGGAACCCCATTAACTACAGTAGGTATAGGATTTGAGGGACTCCCCACGTCATTCAGACTCGACTTAGTACTCATAATTGTATAATCACAAGTCTGGTAGGTGGAGGTATGTGTACCATGTTTAGTAACTTTACCCCTTTTAGAAGGCAAAGACTCAAGATGCGGTGGTAAATTCAACAAACGACGAGACCTGCGAGGAAGCTAGTTTGGCTCCACGATGACTCAAGACTTGAGATACAAAACCAAATCCTAGGGCCAACTAACAATCAAAGAGCACACCAAAATAAACAAAAAGGCCAAATGCACATAAACATAATATAGTAGCTGAAAAGGGGCCTCCCTCACTAGAGTAAGTTTGTCTCTCCCAAAAGGGGCCTGAGACTCCCTTCAAAATATTGGAGGTATCAAAATCAGTTATAAGGGCCCTCGTGGGCTTAACAACGTAGTCGGTCAGATCCCCCGTAGAGGTAATCCTCCATAAAGGTTGTGTGTTGTCTGACCCTTATCTGACTCAGGGTACCTACAGAATAACCCCTACAAGTAACCTATGTGGTTACCTATGTCAAGCAAATATATCCACTATGATATAACCAATCTGCAGGCAAACAGTCATAATTCAGGTCCACCGTATGGGCAGGGTAACAAAACCCGAAATCTTGAAAGCACCACCTCTCATGGAGGTAAAGGTACTAGCAAGACCCCAAATACAAATAAATCCCCAGAAATATCTCTCGCGCTAAGAAGGTATTAGAGGGCTATATCTGCAACCAACTTCACGAGACCTTGTGCTTAACTCCGATGTGAGTGGAGTGTCCTAACATCACTAATTACACAATGGATTTCACCACTCCCTGGTTTGACACATATGTTTAGTTTAATATCCTTGGAGAAGTTTACTCACAAAATCCTATTCCAAGGCCATGTACTTTTTTGTGTACTCTGAAGAATAAAATAATTTCTAATCAATTTTAATTAATCATCATTACTTTTAATAGATTTTGTTTACTCAAGATATGTGGTCGTGAAACTGATGATATTATGACTCAACATATAAAAGAAATGAATATAAACATAGTGCTAAGTCCTAATCTTAAATTCACAAAAGATGGTAAGATTTTCAAATGAAACTTTCAATGCAATTCTACAATTTCAATAAGATGCAATCCTTGCATATATGTCAATATCAATACTAAATAAGAAAAAGAGAAAATTCCATAATGCAAAATGAGTAATTTTTTCTTTTGTATTTTCGATATAAATAAACGAAAATGCAAGGACTAACTGGCAGCTTGATATATAGATCCTACTACAAGAAAAAAAGGGACAAGCCAAGTAGGATACCAAGAAGCAAACACTCAAACCAAGATGCAAGGACAACTAATGAAAAAGATGATAAGAAATAATACCACCCAAAAATTCAACAAAAATAAGTTTTCCTATCACTTTGTAGGCACTCAACAATTAGGACAGAGACCCAAGAAGACTCAAAAACCAACCAAACTCACCCAACAAACACCAAACTCAACCAGTAAGCCTAAAAAGTTGATGTATAAGACTGTTTGAGGAAAAATTATGTATGTACGCGCCCTATAGAAGGACAACTCGCGTATGTACACGTCTGTCAAGGGAAAACTATGCAAAAGATGATACTTGAGATTAAAAAATGAGTCCTCATGGAGAGGTGCATTACTGGTGTGGCACCTTCTTGGGAGGCCATGCCCATATGTTCCACATCATGAGTTATCATGGACACTATGGATTTTATGGCTACTGCAAAGTCTTCTACTTCCTCTATTCTACTCAAGTATCCCACTGCCTTGCTTCACTCAACTATGGAATAATAGCCAATGCAATAAGAATGGAAACCGTTCCTTTCCTGACAATCCAATATTTAGCATGTTGTGATAGCTATCTAGGGTTAGGGTTGGGGAATTTGCATCCCTCAACTCCCAATTAATATTAGGGTTTTAGACTCTATAAAATATTCTTGAAAATCCATAGGTGACTATCTCACATGTGCAAGTAATGGGAATCAATGTGGCATCAACTTTGTACCATGGTGGTCAAAGGCATAGGTTAAATTGTGGGAAACATAGTTTCCTCATAAAAAAATTTGATTTAGGTGATGCTTGCATTGTTGGAAAGATCTCATCGTGTAAAAAAAATATATAAAGGTTGGGGAGTATGTGCAAAGTGTTTTGACCCCAAAAATGGTTGTTCAATGCCCCAAACCAGCTTTGAAAGTTTCACCACTCCAAATCACCAAAATAGGACCTGCGATTGAAATCACCCCTACAAGTCAATATCTCCATTTTTACACTCACAAAGTACCAAAATACATGACAAACTATATGTCAATCCATTTCATATCATGATTCCTTGATGACCATAGGGGACGTTTAACCTTCAACCAAGTCACAAAATCCTTGACGTTGTATCTCTTATTACAGGGCTCCCTATCAACAAATACACAAATGGTCTTACCATGCTATACCATAGTTGTCATATGAAGAAACTCAACTAATGATTTAGAACATGCCAATTAGATAGATAATCACAACTCTTCAAATTCTAGAATTGTATATAAATTTAATACCTATGAAACAAAAAATACTTACTTTTATCTCTCCATTGTTTGACATTTTTAGAGATTATGAGGATAATCCATTGCTTGGCATTTCTAGAGAGAATGAGGATAATCCAAAGTCCTAGTAAATGGGTATATGATATATAATAAGACCCAAAATCTATTGTTCACTATTTAAATAAAACTAAACAAAATTAGAATTAAATATTCTATTATGTTTTCAATATTACATATAATGTTTTATGCAATTTGTGTTTTTGAACATTTTGAATTATAAAGCCTACATCATCTTCTCCACGCAACATAAAAAAAATCAAAATCAAAATTCATATGTTGAAATTGTTCTCATAGTCAACTCTATAATAATAATCATCTAAAAATAGGATTACATGGTATAATTAATATACAATATATAGCATGCGAGATCATAACTTTTACCACACCTCAAAATAAAACCATGTTTCACAACACCTTCGTTTACATTCTTTGCATTCCCTATATGTTTAGGTTCATTCTCCTATTCACATGTTTTCCATCTAAATCCAATTCCTATGTGTTCTCATTCTCTTCATATAATATAATGTATGTTATAATAAATCCCTCTTATATAATACAATTTTGCACTAAAAGGAAATGAATAAATGAAAAAACAATAACAAACAAATTTGTTCTCTCCATATAATATAATGTATGTTATAATAAATCCCTCTTATATAATACAATTTTGCACTAAAAGGAAAGGAATAAATGAAAAAACAATAACAAACAAATTTGTTATCTTAAACAGACGACAAAGGTATATCATTCTAAAAGTTCTTTTATTTTTATGTTTTTTATTCTAAAAAGTTTCTTATAAATAAAATACTAAAAAGTTCAACTTTGAAAAAGACAAAGAAAAAACAAACCAAATTCTTGGATTAAAGTCGAGAGAAACAAGTAAAAGTAGATGAATTACATAATCCATAATCCCATATTTAAGCTTAGAGTTAGAGTGATGGAATTCCTATGTGTTGATGACCATTCTTATTATTCCTTTCCGAAGGTGACTCTATCAGTTCACTTTAACCTTGAATTTCAATTAGTTGGTCGTTGATCATATTGTATTTTGTATGCTTTTCAAACTTCTATATATGAGAAAGAAAATAATCATTTTTTAAAATATTTTATTTGTTTTTATTTAACTTCCTATTGGATAATAATTTTTACCAATTTATTTCCTAGTTTCTTTTGTGTTTACATAATTTCTTTAAAAGTTTACATATTATAAGTTTGGAGCCATTGATGCTCATTATCTTCATTGTTTACATAGCCTAAGTTTTATGCCTGTCAAATATGCTTATTAATTTTTTATTGGCACTCTTTTTTAGGTCAATAAATAAACATGCATTATCCAAATATTTTATAACCAAACTTTATTGAGTCTCATCAACATAATGTATTATGCAAATATTCTATAACTAAATTTTAAAACTTTAATGAGTCTCATCAATAACCAAACTTTACTGAATTTATTTATTGTTGTCATTAATATTTTTTCATATGTCCTGTCCATTAGGTTGCTAAACAATTATGAAAGGTCTTGAAAGGGTAAGTGGGTAAGTCACAATCCAAAGGGTAAGTCGAAAGGGTAAGTCGGTAAGTCACGATCCAAAGGGTAAGTTAGACAATCTTTGTATTATGAGGTGAATTTTGGCAGTATTGGCCACCCACTACCTTTGTCAATGCTCCTTGTATATTAGAAATGCAGTTGACTTCTAGGACCATCATATGAACAACAAAGTACACATATTCCTCTCTGCATTTCCTCTCCAGATTGATCCAAGACCATCATATGAAAAACAAAGTACACATAGATTCCTCTTTGGATTGATCACTAATTCAGTGATCACTCCTTCAGTACCACTTCAGTCATCACTACTTCTAGTTCTTTGGTTGTCTTTGTTTCAACAAGGTTGAAATCTCTGTAAGTTGTTTCTTCTATTTCAAATTTTTTTATGTTAAGTTTCTACTATTTCAAAATAAGTTTATGTTTTATTCGTCTTTACTTGTTATTGTAGTAAGTTTATGTTTTATTCCTATTTACTGTTAATGTCTTCCTAGTACTTATCCTACTATTTTATTTTTAATTTAGTAAAGAATAGAGGTTTTGAAATCAATTTAAGTAGCATCAACTTTGCATACCTGACTTGCAGATGTTGAAACCTTTTCATACGTGACGTGAAGACATTGAAACCTGCCTGAATCATTTAAATACATACCTATATCCTTTGTCTGAATCAGTTAAATACATACCTATATTCGTCTTTTCCATTATGTCTCTCTAAATCCCCATTCACCTGCAAGTAAATACACACATATATATCACTAATAAAAGAATAGATCCAAACATTCTCCCAAATCTATTGGAATAACAAGTTAATCCCTRTGCACCAGATAATATGGGGATCAGACTGTTATATGTACCATATAAAGKTCAGTCGTTGACACAGTCCAAGGTCTAGTGCACCTCAGATCCCGGGATATAGGAATGGGGGAAAGGGCTTGAGTCTGAGTCTGAGCTCTTATTATTCCRCCAATTTCTTTCTATAGTGTATGAACCTATGGGATTAGTTCATGGAAATCACCTGTAAAATTCCATCTCCCATTCTATAATTCCACTTGATTGCGTGAAATTGTTAATTCTAATGCAAAAACAAAATTTKTGTTTGGCTATGGCTAGAATAATTCCAGTGAAACTTATATTTGGCAGGAAAGAGAATATAGAGGTTGCAACCTGGACAAATTGGGGAACCAAACCCAACGACAAAGCAAGTAGTAAATGAAACAAAGCCAAGTAAGTCGTTCCTTAACGGAACTAACACGAGGTTGGTCGCGGGCCTCCTTATACCTCTCTTGTTTTCCCCCAACCGATCTGATTCTCCCCTGCCTTCAGTGTGCTTCAACGGATTCCAAACCATTCACAAGTCGACGGTGTCCAGGTCCAAAGATGTGTACCTGAATTATTCCCTTTACACACCAAACATCATGCTTGAAAACTAGATTCTAGGAGTCATCTAGATGTGACGACCGTCATTCTGGACTTACAGCCTCCATGCTACCACTTTGTTCTGTTGAAAACTATATGGAAACTATTTCTCCAGCCTCCATGCTAGCATTGTGTTCTGTTGATAGCTGCATAGCAACTATTTCTTCGTACACTAGGTCACAACCTTCGATTTGGAGGTTGTGGGGCTTCGTTTGGTTAGGTGTATTGATTGGTTGGCATACAGAAAGAACCGATTGTTGCAAGTTGTGGCTTTGTGGGCCAAGCATTTGTCACAAGGGACAAAAATCCCTCTTAATAGAAGAATAAGTAATTTTAACGTCCACGAGGCTAACAATATCCTATGGGACAGATCGCCTCACACACTGATTTCAACAATTCAACCTTTTTCATGTTCAACTTGATGATGAGCTCCCTTAATTTCTCCATTGTCCCCTCGCTGAATAAGTCATTCCAAGAGCTATTTGTCAAGATATTTATATAGTTGTCCCTGTTGTCTTTGAAAGCTTCACACTCTAAAATGAAATGTTTTTTTGTTTCCACTTTTCTAGAGGTGCAGAACACACACACCCTTTCTTCCCAAGATTCTTTTGGTCTTTTCCAGCGCCCAGTTTCACAACGAAGTTGATGGGAATTGATTCTTAATTGGGCAATAAGAATTTTGGCTCTCCAAGATATATTGGCCCCGATGTACGCTTTTTGATGATGATTGTATGTGGGGTTAAACTCTTCAATATAATACTCTTTCTTTCTCTCGAGCCCTTTATCCCAAGTTCGCTTGTGGAACCTATCAATAAAAAAAGTCTTTATCTCTTTACTGTTCATAGGGCACTTGTTCAAGTGGATATCCCATTTACTAAGCCATTTAATATTTTGTCTCATCCACGTCTTCTTCCTTTTGCAAAATATGTCATTGAAGACGACCTTAGGCCACCGACTATCTTCCATTTGCTCAATTTTTTTTAGATATCTTATGAGACGCGCCATAGCAATTGCTTCAATAGGAGCAACCCCCATTTCACTCAACATGATATCATAAGGGACTAAACTTTTAATTTTAAACTTGTTTGTGATCAAGCATTTTTTAATCTTCTCATTTTGTTTCCACTATAAGTGGGATGTGTTGTTGGCCCACACTTCACAACCATATAGAACCATCGAGATCGCTAAAATCCCAAAGAGAGTTTGCATAGTCCTCCAATCCCATATCTCTGCTTCTCTGCATCTATTTTGAAAACTATAGAACGTTTTCCAACCTCCCAAAGTTCTTTTCTTTCTATAGCCTTCCCAACTTAGATTTTTGTTGAAGTCAATTCCGAGGTATTTGTAATCTGCTAGTTCTTCAAGGGTGTTTCCTTCAAAGTAGAACTTATGTTGCTTATGTTTTCTTTTGCTAGAAAAAATTACCACTTTCGTTTTGCTAGTATTGACTTGCATTCCCACTGTACTACAAAAGAGCTCAAGGGAAATTAAGTGTTCTTGCAACCCAAGAGTGGATTTAGCAATCAGAATAAGGTCATCTTCATACAAAAGAAGCCTTATCACAAAATCACCCAAAAGAGCACCATCACCCTCCTGTGAGTTTAACCACTCTTCAAGTTTGTCAATATATAAGCCAAAGAGGGTAGGGGACAAATGGCACCCTTTCTTGACCCCAATATCACTCCTAAAACTTTTGGAGATACTAGTTGAAGTTCTGATTTTGACTTTAACCTCCTCATATAGCCTATGGAAGGATGCTCTAAGAGGTATAGGAACCCTAAATTCTTCCATTCTATGCCAAAGCTTATCACTAGGGACCGTGGCAAAATATTTTTTGAAATTGACAAAGCAACAAAAGGCTTCCTCTTTTTTCTCCCACACTTTTTTAGTGATGTGCCTTAGAATTATACAGTGATCAATCGTTGAGTGTTTAGGTATGAAACCTGCTTTCCCTTTAGCATGCTTATCCCCTTCTTTCGCCCACTTGTTGATTCTATTTTCTAGCATACTTACAAATAACTTCACAAACAAGGGGTTTATCAGTATGGTCCTATAGTTGGAGGGATTGTTGACCTCCCCACTCTTGAAAAGTGGTATTGCTAGGCTCGTTGTCCAATCTGTAGGAAATCCTTGCTGAATGATGTTGAAATTTTTCATAATGTGAGGTGCAAGAGTTTTTGAACCCCACTTTAGATATTCTGCCTAAAGTTCAACTAAATCTTTTTCTTTTCCAACACCCAACTTTTTGATACCCACCTCAATTTCTTGCATGGTGAAGAGATCAGTAGTAGTGTTGACCAAGGGGGGGGTCCACCTTAGGATCTTTCTCATAAATCTTCTTTGCATACTCAAACCATTGATAGGCTATGATATTATTTTCAGCTTGTTTCTTTCCCATTTGAAGCTCCTTCCAAAATAACTTGGGGTTATTTTTCCCCAAGAAGATTAGTTCCTCCCTCCTTGAGATCATGAAATCAACTTTCTTCTTTCTTACAATTTGCTTGTAATATTTTATGCTTATTTCTTTATGGCTTGAATCTTTCAAAGTTTTCCTTGTTGTTTTACATTCCTCATCAAACCAAACATTAACCAGAAAGCAGTTTGTTTCAGATTTCCTGTTTTTTGCTCTTTTGCATTCTGTAAGTGCGCTTTGGATTAAATTTGTTAACTCATGGCTATGAAAGCCATGGGATGGAATTTTATCCTTGTTAAACAACCTCTTTAGTGTTATATTGAAGGTGTCACAGTTTTTATGCGTCAACAGAATTCTACCCTTCGAAGGAGGTTGCCTGATGTGATGATTTTGTGTCCCATGTTGTTGTTGTTCAGCCCAAGTTAGACTTAAATAGATCGGTTTATGATAAGATTTCAACTCCCATAGTTGTTCACCAATCAAAACTTCCTCCATTTTCTCACACAATCCATGTGAGAAAATTTCATAGTCTACTACACTTGCTCCATTGTAGGTATTGCAGGTGAAATTGCCAGAATTCGCCCATCTAACTACCCCATTACAAATGACTAAGTCAAATTCCCCACATAAAGTAAGCAATTGTTCGCCAAAAAAGTTGGAACATTTTTTGTCCTCTGAAAATCTTATCCACTGATGATTTCTCTCTTCTGTAAGCCAAATGGGGTTGCGGTATTCCTTACAACGAAGAATACATAGCTTGTTCACATGTTGTCCTAGCATTGAAATCACCCACTATAAGGACTTCGCTTAGTTGAGAGTATGCTGCAATATCATTTTTTAAGGCTGCAAAGGGGTCTTTGTGATCAAGCCCCCTACTTTTGTAATTTTTTGAAACTTGTGGAGCAAAATAACATGTTGCAATCCTAATGATGTTTCCATTTTCTGATATTTTAAACCAAATGTATTATTTATTTGAGTCTTCTCTTTCTAACTGAATGAGACGACCCTTTTTTTTCTTCACTAAGACCATGATACCCCAATGCCCATTACCATTCTCAGATGCTTTGTTCCACACTGCCATCTTCACATACTCTTCAAACATAGGTGCCTTTCACCCCTCATGCTCATGTGTTTCCAATAGACAAATTATGTCCCTATTTTCCGTGATAGGTCCTAACCCAGGTCCTCGCCTCCAAGGATAACCTCTACAATTCCAACAAACTAAACTTAATGAAACCTGGGAATAGTTTGATTGCTATTTGTTTTGGTCTACAAGACTCAAAGTTGAGTCTTCACCCCTATTTGTCCCAACTGGCCTTGTTGCATATTTTCCTGTTAGTGAAATTGTTGTCTCTTCTTGGCTACCAACTTGCTGTCTTGTTTTAGAATGAGAGCCGAAAAAGGAAATAAAAGATTTTCCTTTGAATGACCATGCCCTTTTTCCCTCATCCCTTGCTTCCCTAACCTTTAACAACTCTTACTTTCTTTCCTCTTGCTGTCTAATAGTTAAATCTTCATCTAGAAAAAAGTGAGAGCCTTTCAAGAGTTACTTCTTGCCTAGGAGAATTTGTTTGTCACGTATGCTTGACATGATGACTTTTATGGGCCTAGCTCTGTCTCCACTAGGCTTACCCACCCTCCATGCTTGGCAAATTCGGCCTTGCCAGGGCAACTTGTCCTTCAATAATTCACTTGTAAGATCGAGAGTACGTTCATTTTTTCCATACTCTCTCACACCTTTGATAATTATGTTTGTTGCCCTACCTTGTCTTTCCTTGTTTTCTCTACTTTGCATGTCGTCCCCCTGGCTATGTGTTTCTTTTTCCATATGAGCAAAATTGCTAATGACTTGTACCCAAGTTTTGGAATTTTTTTTACAATCTCTTTTCTCTTTATCTTTTGCTATCACTCCATGGATGTATACTTGTTCACCTGTTTTCCCTTCAACTTTGGGTGTTTTAGAGTTCATCAACTCTCTAATTTCCACCGCGGAATCTTCCTTGATTTTCCCGACATCCTTCAAGCCTTTCCATTCAGCCTTTGTTTCCAAAAGGGCTTCTTGCAACATGGTCACTCGCTTTGTTAAAACTTTATTGTTTTCTGTTAAGTCTCGGTTTGCTACTATCAATAATTGGATTTGAAGGTCTCTCTCATGCCCTTTGATTTCCAAAACCTCCAGTCTCCTCTTGGCATTTAATAACTCTTGCACATGCAGGTCAGATGACCATGTGAGAGGTGTGGATGTGGGACTGTACAACACAAAATCACCGTTGTCTTTAGTTATGTTGTCGTTACACCTTTGCAAAGGGGGCTTGGTTGAAAGTTTATTACGGAGGGCCCTTTTTTTCTTTGTCTATATTGTCATTGACATGTAGGACAATATAAAAAAAGAAACACAGAATAAGGAAAATGATAGTACCTTCCTATCCCACCTAATATTCTTTTTGTTCCTGTTCCTATTCTCAGACCCGTCACTGTCCACTCTAATGCTGTAATGTTGTTCTTGTTCCTGTTCTCGTGCAAAAAACCCGTTCATGTTCCCGTGTAATGCTTCTCGTGTTTCTTCCTGTGGTCCCATGTTGCTTCCTGTGTAATGCTTCATGTGGTCCCGTGCTGCTTCCTATGGCCCCGTCCTCAATGGTGCTCTCCTCATCCCAATGGTGGACACATGTCCTTAACCAAAATGTACGTGTCCTTAACCATGTGGATACGTGTCCTTAACTAGAATGCAAACCCTCGGCATAAGAATATCTTGTCCACCTCTAAAGTGAGAATATCTTGTCGACTTCTAAAGGACCTCTTCTCCACCTCTAAAGGACCGCACATGTGTGGATACGACTCCTTAACCAAAATGCAAACCCTCAACATGAGAATATCTTGTCCACCTCTAAAGGACTGACTACGCGGTCAGACAAAAGAAATCAGCCTCATTATATGTGAGGCCAAGTTTTCATTATATGTAAGAATACTTTGAAAATAATTGCTTAGTAAAAAGCGCCATTAATTGAATCGAAGCTCATATCTCAGAAGATCGCAAATGCATTCATAAAATATGACAAGAAACCACAGATTAGCGTAGATAGTCCAAATTCGGTTCTCTCATCATTGTCACTCACACATCTTTCAACTAAATTTGTTCAAGAAAAACTAAAATGAAACCCAGAATAAGGGTACATTTGTGAACATAAAATGGAAGATGTGCTTACAGAAGGAGCAGCTTGCCCAAATACTTCTTCTTCAAAAAGATGTGATGCCTTCCAGTGCTGTACTAGCTCGTTTAATGAGAAACGAACCTGGCACCCACTACTATCGTCCTCGCGGAACAGAAAGTTGTGCGATCCCTGCCAGTGCTATACCAGCTCGTTTAATGAGAAACAAATCTAGCCCCTGAAAAACATTTAGTATTACCTCCACATACATTCCTCGCTGATCAAATGCAAATTCTGTGAAAACACAGTGTCTCCTTAGTTATCAAGCCTACAATGGATTTAATGGCTTTAATCCATGAGATATTGCAGTACTTCATGGTACATCCAGTCAACAAAACTTCGTAACAAACATGTGCATCAAATGACAACATCATATAACAACAACATTAGGAGTTACCCACTGCAATGGTATTTGTATGATCTTGGACCCTAACGAAAAATAGTTAGCAAGTAAATGGCTAGCAAATCCAAGAGTTGTTATGTTTGTGATGATTTCATGATGGCAAACAATGAATGTTGGTTAAGCCATCTAACAAATATCAAAAGCCTTTGCCCTATCAAGCAAGGTGCAACTGAGCATCCTATGAAAGATTTCTCAGGCCATTTTGGCACTCAAAATAAGTGGCAGAAACAAAAAAATCCTCATCTTCACTATCACAAGACAAAATTCTCATTTTCGTTGGATTTGGATATCAGTTCCCTGGCCTTCTTAGAGTAGGCAATAGTGAGTCCAAACATATGAATTTTGTGCCAAATTACACCCATCCATTCTGTAAAAGTTCATTCACACACTTTTCGACGACCATGGCAAGATGTTTTGAATGCTCGTACGACTCTTGGCACCAAGACTGCGATAAAGTTTCAATGAAAGACAAAACAAATGGAAACTCCAAAAGAAAACATATACATGGACCATCACCCTTTCGTATTGTGTTCAACCCACAAAGATAAACTCGAAAGACCGTGGGCCCATTTTACTTCAAAGGCACTCACAATCTGGAAATATGTATTCTCTTTGGATGTGCGGATGACAATGAATTATGATTTATGATGGTATGGGGGAATGTTTGAAACTTAAAATCATTTAACTAAACCCTAGTAAAATATAAAGAAATTGGCAATGTAAAGATACACAACTAAAACCAGTTGGCATCATCATTTATTTATTTAATATACATGTATTACAAAAATACAGAAACCAAACATTCATGGGTAACCAAGATGATCATGAAACAACCATAGTCGTTGCGTAAATGGTTAGAAGTATCATTTCATAATAGACTAACTACAGTCGCCACCTGTACTTTTACTAGAGAACTAACAAATTCGGCTAATGGTAGCTTCCCTTACCGGTATAACCTTCACTTTGGTCTTAGTAGTACTAGGTGAGCTCACTCAATACCTGGCCAGTAGGAAAGGAGCGAAGCGCATGGTCATTATTAAGTCAAGGTCGATGAGGTCTCAATCGCTGAAACCCCGTGATTTGAACAACTTTCCATTTGTGGCTTTGATGGCTAAGCACCAGGAAAGCTGGAGCTGGTACAGACACTGGTACTCCTCTCCAACAATTATTCTAGCAAAAGTCATATCAGCCAGCCTACCCGGTCCGCTCTTGCATTGTGGATGGAAAGATGCCAATGAAATGCAAATCTGGAATTTTCTCTTGCATTGTGGATGGAAAGATGCCAATGAAATGCAAATCTGGAATCTTCTCGCAGATGAAGCTTCAGCCAGGACCAGTCCATAGGTGGGTGGGAAAATCGAAGGCACAAAACCAAACCCATAGGGAGCGACCTACTCACCAAATTTAACCTCAACCTACCACCTTCTAGTTATTCATATATTATAGTTGATTATGAGACCGTTCGCATGAAATCGTAGGCCCTTGCAATAGGGGGCTAGGGAATGAAGGGGATGTGATTAGATAAGGAATATCCAAGGCCACAACGAGAAGAAGGTGATTCGATGCCAGAAGGAAATCCGTCTGTGTCTAGTTATGAGTAGCCTGGTACACGTAGCCTATATCGCTAGTCAATCGTTAACCGGAGCACAGCATGTTAGACAAGTGGAAGCTAACAAATTTGGGTCTGATTGACATGTATTTGAAGTAATTGAGGTTAGTTTGTGTGTAATTAATGTGACTTTTCATGTAATTTGTAATTAATTAACTAGCCACGACTCTGCGTGTATTACTGGATTTACTCGTGCGAAGGCATTGCTTGCAGTTATCTTCAAGATCCTATGCATGTAACATTTCCTTGACAGAGGAAAGGCCATGTTGGGATGAAAAATCTGCCAAGTTCTCATACAAAATATCACCAGCGACACCTAGTAGCCGACAAGACTGTTTGATTATGGGTTGGGCTGGAACTACTTTAGGAGTTGTAGGTGCATCCCAAGATAACAGATCGGTAGGTCGCACTAGAATAGATGGAGGAAGCTTAGATAAGGGCTTTAGAAATTGTGGTTTCTTCGATGTATTTTCTCCTTGTAGATTCACCAGCAGCCCATTGGTCGATAGCTAGATAGCTAGTTAAGTGCGACCAGGATGAAACCAGAGGAAATCCAGGCATCCAAGAAGACGACAAGTCTTCTTGTAGGCCTGCTCTGCAATAAAATCCTAACTGACTACCAGTGTTGTATTTAGTACCCACCCTAGGAATTGGGAGAGATAAGGCAACCAACCCAACTTACTGCTAAGGAAGCACAGACCTCTAACCTATACCTAAACCCATGTAAGGTCATGGTCAACCTTGCACCTGTCTGCCAGTAAGGTGTCAACCCGGCCTAGACGGCCTTCAAATATGGCTGTCGTCAACGCTGGACTATTAGTCTTTCATAGAGGATTTATGGTGGTCAGTCGAGGCCCTGGGGGTACACATCAAGAGTGAGCTTTGTCGGGTTGTGAAAACCACGTTAGTTTGTTAGTTAGGGTTGCATATCCTTATTGTGTTTCAACTATATTTGAATTCTTTGTCAAGCATTGTTTGGCTATGAAAACCACGCTAGTTAGTTAGTTAGGGTTGCGTATCCTTATTGTGTTTCAACTATATTTGAAGTCTTTGACAACATGATCGAGGCGAGACTTCATTTGAACTATATTTTGCATAATTTCCTAGAGTTTCTTCATTTCATACTTTTCCTCTAGTTCACACCTTATTCTAAATTTCAATCATATTTTCAAGTTTCGAGAGGGAACACCAATCTCTTCGAAGGATCCCAGAGCATCACTGCTCTTTTACTATAATGATGATAGCATTTTTATATCAACAACCTTACAATATGGGGTCACGACCTTATCCACAACCATTCATGTATTTCACTAATGAACCTATCACAATAATAACCTCATCGACAGAAGGCAAAAAATCCTTTAAAGTAATAAAACTTTTGTAGCTTCAACCTTTGTGAAGGTCTCTCTTGATTCACAGATGTTTAGGAGGGAATGTCTTCAAGTTTATATCCAGTCAAAGACTTCAAATATAGTTGAAACACAATTGGAGTTTTGATTGTGCCCATAATAGGGCGATGACCATGAATATGGATTGCATGTAGTATTGTTGTTGTTCGAGCTTCCACAGGCACCTTCATTACTATTCTCAATACTGCAAAGTTTAGATATATCATATATCCTAACTTGGTTGCCAACTACAAAGTAATATTTGAATATGTTTCTCTTTAGACAAGTTGCGTCATTTTATATTAATGACATCGAGTTCAGAGATGCATCGACGAGAAGAGCCCACACCAAAGTGTACTTCGTTGAAAAAATGTGATGTTGATATATATGGCTCTTTCTCGAGGCCTTCTCACAAGTTACAAGAGAAGCAAGAGCAATTTATGCATTACGGGCAACTTAAGTTTTCTTTGTCATTGACATATTTCGCAAAAATACTTAGAATGTAACTTCACTTCCTTCAATTAAGGAATTGCTAGAATAATCTTCCTTGCAAAATCTGGCATAAAACAATTTGGAGATCCACTGAAAACATTAAGCTGGAGCTGCAACCAAATAAGTCGTACAAGAAGAAATTTATGAAAAATTGTTACAAAACACAATGGAGTAACCAAAAGAGAAAGAGATCTAATGATAATATTTGGCACAAATCACTCATTAATATGAACCCATTCACAACCTCTCAACTCTACAACTTTGACTTTATAGCGAAGGTGATGTGTGTTTCAATAAAAAAAAATCTCGAAGAGACTAATCATACTTATTCGAAAGCCATGCCTTTTTTAAGAAGTCCCCAACCCAACAAGGACTGCGCTAAATAAAAATGTACAAATTATATAATAACAAAATGTTATATTTTAAAGTTAAAATATGTTAGGGAAAAAAATATGAACATACCATATACAATTTATATGATTTTAAAGTATTATCATTTATGTATTTGGTTTTATTTGTGATGGCAACCATTCAACTTGAAAATAGTCATAGTCATAGTTTTATGAATTAGTTTAATTTTATCATATTTATAATTTTATTTATGACTTTATTTTATTTTATTTGAAAAATATGCGATGTGTTATAATATAATACATTGCAGTTTTATGAATTAGTTTAATTTCATCATATTTATAATTTTATTTACTATTTTATTTTATTTATTTTGTATTTAATTGGAAAAATATTAAGATAAACATTTAAAGATTTATATTTATAAATAATTGATTACTTTTAATTTAATTAATTATATTATATATGATTGGAAGTTTCACTTACTATGTTTATATTATATATGATTGGAAGTTAACATATTAATTATTCATAATTTTTTAATACTTATTATTTATTTATTTATTTATTTATATGTTATTTTTTCTATTTTATGTCAATTTTATAAATAAAATTAAAAAACAAAAAAACAATTTTTTTATTATATTTTATTAATTTTTTTTTTTTTAATGTTTGAATATAATTTTTAAAAAATAAAATAAAAATTTAAAACAAAAATATAATTAATGATATAATTTTAAGGTTAATGTCCATCAAATTAGTGTATAATATTTTTGTGGGACAAGGGATCTCCTNATGATTGGAAGTTAACATATTAATTATTCATAATTTTTTAATACTTATTATTTATTTATTTATTTATTTATATGTTATTTTTTCTATTTTATGTCAATTTTATAAATAAAATTAAAAAACAAAAAAATAATTTTTTTATTATATTTTATTAATTTTTTTTTTTTAAATGTTTGAATATAATTTTTAAAAAATAAAATAAAAATTTAAAACAAAAATATAATTAATGATATAATTTTAAGGTTAATGTCCATCAAATTAGTGTATAATATTTTTGTGGGACAAGGGATCTCCTCCTCTTTGTCATCAAATTAAGGTATGAAACTTTTTATGGAACAAGGATCTCCTCTCTAGGTAGGGATTTGACTACTAAAATTTTATGTAGGTATACATACCCTATCTCTTTATGGATTTGAATTTGAAACCTTTTAAAAAGAAACACATATTCTTGATAATTAAACTTACTCAAGTTATATCATTAAAACTTGAAAACTGATTTTATTATAATCATAATTACTTTTATATAATTAATTGAAATTTAAAAAAAAAACCATAATATTTTTATTATTATAAAAAATATCATAATATTATTATAGTTAATACAAAATTAATTAAACATTTGCAAATGATGGAAACCCTCACACATTAAGATTAATAAAACTTTTACTAATTATCTAAAAATATGAATGGATCCTCGGGTCATTGAAATGAGATTGATGTTCATATTCCATAACGGGTGAAGACCAAAAAGAATCCTATAATATATAAGAGTTTATAAAGTGACATGAGCGAACTCAATGAGAATTACATGGTTATTAAAATGAGATTGAGGTGTATATCTAACAAGTGGAAAGACTAAAAGCATAGAGGAGGTAGGATAATTTATGGAAATCACTTCCTCAAAATTGTTGAGTGTTCCTCAAAATTGGTGAGTGTTACTGAAACGTAAAAATAAAAATGTTTTTTAATGTCAAAAAATGAAATTCAAAATGAAAGATAATAATAATAATAAGAATAATAAAAAAAAAAAAAATATTCAAGATGAAAGATAATAAAGAAAAAAAATAAAATATAATGTAGATAATTATTTTAAATATTATTAATATTAAATTATAATATTATTGTATAAAATTTACAATTTATTTAATTAATAATTGAATCAAAATGAATTTAATGTTTTATATAATTCTTAAAATTAAGAAATCCCACTTCAAACATAGCCATGTGGTGTTATGATATTGTGGAAAACACTAAAGGATTGAATGAACAACCTAATGCATTAATAGAAAAATAAAATGAAAACATATTTCATATAATGCTCATATTTTTAAAGACAAAGTCATATTTTCATTCTTCCACTATCAAATATGTTATGATTGTTAGGCAATGTAAGAATTTACTTAGGAAATTTTTTAAATGAGATTTTTAGCTTGAGTTTCTAGATTTTATATTTTGTTTGGGAATAAATTATATAAATTGGTAAGTTATAGCTATACATATGTAGGAGCATTTTTATTAGTATAWTGGTATACAATATTTAATGAGTAGATTTAGCATCAGATTTCTCTCTTTTTTATATATATTGTGGATTATTTTTGTTTTTTTTTATAAATAGAGATGATATTTGTAATTATTATTATTATTATTATTATTTGTAATTATCTTTTCTGTCACATTCTTTAATGCTTAGTATTTATTTATTTATTTTTTATTTCTTGCATTGTATTAGAGTTGGGTTCATTGTGTTAAATTGTTGAGGTTCTACTCAAATACATTGCATTCAACTAAATTGATTATTTAGATTATTTGGATAGAATTTTTTAACCCATTCTCTTGAGGGTTCATTATTTTGTTTCTAACATCATGTCCTCTACCAATGTTGAAGTTTTACTCATATTTGATGGAATTGTATGGATGATTATACATATTGTAGAACCTCAACAAAATGAAGAAAAGAGATATGGACAACCAATCCTAATCAAGAAAGAAGAATCATTTGTAAGGCCTTAATACCCAATATTAATAGAGGTATGTTGATTTAGATAACTCAATAGAATTGTGAGAAAAGCTAGAGGTTGATTACAAAGATGTTGATCTTTCTAACGTGTTCCACACAAAAGAAAAAATGTTGAATCTAGATATTACTAATTTTGATAAAATGACTAATTATTTGAATGAAATGACATATTGAATGCTTTATTAGAGAAAATACATGTTGATTAAGAATTTCAATTATTTTCTATGGTTGAAAATAATCTTCCCTTAACTTTTAAAATGTTTAAAGAATATAGGAAAAGGGTGATTTAACTAAATCCCAAAGCCCCTAAAAAACGTTTGATCAATTTTGTAAATCAGTATTAGATGGAGAGTATCAACTCCTTGAGAAATGATACATTAAGAAAGCTCATGCATGTGAAACTTGGAGTAAATAATTTCCTAGAAAGTTAGAAGGTAATGAAAGGAATTTCAAGCCATCTCATGATGGGAAGAGAAGTTTGAAAGGTTTTAACATAAATTTTATAACTAATGAGATGGTAAAACAAGAAGAAAGAAAACCAATTATTTGTGAGTATTATAGAGGTGAGAATCATATAAACTAGTATTTTTTTTAAGAAGAAATATCAAAGGCAACAATATAATCCCAAAGTGCAATAAGGAGATAAATAAAGGAGAAGGGAAGATGAAGCCGAAAAGTATTGTTTTTTGTCAATTGACTCTAAAAATAAAGAAAAAATAGCTTGGGTTATTCTAAGGGGAATTCAGAACCAAAAATGAATTTATTAACAAAGGGAGGTTCTTTGTTGCTGATTGCAATAAATAATGGGTGTTAGATTCCAATGAATATTTTCATATGACCAATGCTAAGTCATAGTTTGTTGGTTTTTTTATTAAAAGAGATTAGTCTAAGAAATTACTATTGGAAATAAAACAAAATTAGATGTTTATGGCATTGTATCTGTTGATTTCCAAAATGGATCTTTCAAAATGTTTTGTTAGTGAAAGTATTAGGGGTCAATCTTATTTCAATATATAAGTTTTTTCAAGATGGTTATGAATTTCTCGTTTCAGTGAATCAAGTCATTATTAGAGAAAAATAATCCTCAAATAGAATTATTTGGATAAGCACCATCAATAAAAAAAAGTTGTCCTATTTAATGAATCGATTCATTATTAGAGAAATAAATCCTCAAATAGAATTATTATTGCTATAGGCACCATTGATAATAAAAAGTTGGTCTCTTTAAGCTCCCTATTTTGTTAATCATAGTATAACATTCAATGATTTGATTGTTCACATAGATTATATTTCAAATTTTCGGCATCATGATCAACTTGGACATACAAATTATAGAGAATTTAGAATTGCAAGGGATGATAGCTAATAACATGGTTAGAAGAATTGTTTAAATTAATATGTTGTTGATATTGCATAATGTAAGTATAATAGGTTTTTTTGACTAGAACTAAATCAATTTATACATTCAGAAATGCAACTTAAACAATGAAAAACTATAATTTCAACTACAATTACATTTACATAACATATTTAATATAATAATTACCGAAAAAAAATCCAAAACAAATATTTAAACTTTTCTTAAAATATCTTATACCATACACATGTCTATAAAAATGATTAAGTAACTCCTTTCTTCCAGTATCAAATATATCATATGCTCAAGTAACTCCTTTCTTCCAGTATCAAATATATCATGATAAGCAATGTCCTATGCCTTACAAAGGTTTGGTCATTTATTTTTTCAATAAATAAGAGGAACGACAATCAACCAATGTACCATATTAATTTCCTGAATGAATCCCTGTTCTTCCCGAGAAGCACGACCAGAATAAGAGGATCCGGCCAGTCGATGATTTTAGTCTCTTTTTAAGAAATGGTGTACCAACGAACAGAGAGATGTGGGTTATCTCTTCAAATTTGTATCTTGGAAATCCACCTGGTACAATCCAAAGCCGACCTCATAACCATATAAAACCTCAAAACAATTCAAGAAAGACGGCGGAAAGTCCCCACAAGCGTTATATTAAATATGTTTATGAGTAAGATAAGCCGACCTCATAACCATATAAAACCTCAAAACAATTCAAGAAAGACGGCGGAAAGTCCCCACAAGCGTTATATTAAATATGTTTATGAGTAAGATAAGATGCTGTTATAAGATTTGAACCAATAACCTAACCTGATGGAAATATTACAAGTAAATTCTTCAATGCTTAATATTGATGTTAAAAAATTGAATTGTGAAAAATGATCTTTGAGCGGGAGGGGACGGGACGAGGTGACCTGCGTGGGCGTAAGTGTCCCACATGCTGGGCTTTAGACCATCCACCGTTGCACCTCCTTTTCAACCTTCAGGTAGGTAATTGCATAGCCAAAGCTTAAGATTAATAACATACTTCATGTATGAAGTGAAAGTAGAGAAAAATAAGCATGGGGAACCCGGTAAGCAGAGGTGCCTGCGAGGGAAGTCATGTCAGCTAACCATCAACTTAGATTCCCATTCATGCACATGAGCATAATTATGATGACTAAGAAAGGAATTCCAATTAATGCTCAAATGACCAGTGCCTCCAAGCCATCTTGACGACCAGTACCTCCATTTTTTCATCCTGAAAATTTCTTCATAATGTTCACAAATTAAATGTCAGGATTAGCATAGATAACCCTCAACCAGTACCTCCATCTTTTCATCCTGAAAATTTCTTCGTAGTGTTCACAAATTAAATGTCAGGATTAACATATATAACCCTCGTTCAGATCAGTTTCAGGTTAAAATTTAAGCGCCTAATTAACACATATTATTATTAATCTGATTAGCGTGCTTTTCACAGATCATTTATTAATCTAATCATCCTGCTTGCTTGCTACAAATTATTCATTAACCTAATTATCCTGCTTGCCATGTATAAGCTATGACAGAAGGCAAGAGGACTGAATGTCAAGCTACTAGATGTCATTGTCTAAGTGGCTGGGCTAGTTATATTAAATTGAGAACAAACAAGCACAGCTATGTTAAGATCATTCTGAGTTAAAAATTAAGAGTCTAATTAACATAGATTATTATTAATCTGATTATCCTGCTTGCCACAGATTATTCATTAACCTAATTATCCTGGTTACTTTCCACAGATTATTCATTAACCTAATTATCCTGGTTGCTTGCCACATATCATTCATTAACCTAATTATCCTGGTTGCTTGCCACATATTATTCATTAACCTAATTATCCTGCTTGCTTACCATAGATCATTCATTAACCTAATTATTCTGCTTGTTTGCCACAGATTATTCATTAACCTAATTATCCTGCTTGCCATGTATAAGCTATGACACAGGACAAGATGACTGACCACAAAATGTCAAGCTACTAGATGTCATTGTCTAAGTGGCTGGGCTGTTGGGCTAGTTATATTAAATTGTGAACAAACAAACACAGCTATGTTAAATTGAGAACAAACAAACACAACAGAAGTGAAAAGTATCACGGCACCACAACTTGAAGCCAAAGATAAAGAAAGCCAAAGATAAAGAAAGTGGAAGATTCCTCTAAAACTGGAACCAAATAAGTCTCTATCAACCGAGTTGAATAAGCTAGAGTCGACCATGTATCAGTTTCACCAGGGTTCATAAATGCACAGGAGCGCTTAGAGAATTTTTTTCATTGAGAACAAATAAACACGACAGAAGTGAAATGTATCACAGCACCACAACTTCAAGCCAAAGATATGGAAAGTGGAAGTTTCCAAGTTTCCTCTAGAAATGGAACCACATAAGTCTCCATCAACCGAGTTGAATAAGCTAGAGTCGACCAAGTATCAGTTTCGCCAGGGTTCATAAATGCACAGGAGCGCTTAGAGAATTTTTTCATTGAGAACAAACAAACACAATAGACAGAAGTAAAAAGTATCACGGCACCACAACTTGAATCCAAATATAAAGAAAGTGGAAGATTCCTATACAAATGGAGAGTCGCCCATGTATTAATTTCGTTAGGATTCATAAATGCACTGGAGCGCTTAGATAATTTTTTCGTTCGTGTTTATTGACTTCATAAATGGATTCGAGCTTTGAGATGATTTCCCCTCTTCATAAATGGATTCGAGGATTCGAGCTTTGAGATGATTTCCCCTCGTCACAAAATAAGGGTTGAAGATCGTCAATCTCATTTAGTAAAATTAAATTTTTATCAATTTTTTTTTAAAAAGTCTAAATTTATTTAAGAAAATTAACTAAGGGTAATTTTAAAAAAATGATTTTTGTTTTTAATTTTTTTTTGTTTTTACTTATGTTGCACTAGTTTCAGGAACCTGGAAAGTTGGGAACATGGATACCAGTGTCCTGAATGAGTAGAAATTTTTCCAAATTCACAGTAAAAGTGAAGTTGGGAGTTGCAATCATATATATTAAAAAAATATAAAAAATATTTTAGATTACAATGTATCCCCATAATGATACATTTTAAATCTTATTTCAATAACATTGAAAGTGAATTCATGACTTAAATCATATTTCAATAAAATTGAAAGTCAATCCAAGACAACTTTAATGGAGGACAACTTACTCCAACAACTACAATATTGAAATTACTAATTTAATTTGTACTAATAATAATATGAATATATTTAACATAATATTGAAACTTTAATATTCATAAAGATTTGATTAGAAAATGAGAAACAAAATTGAAAATACATATATAAAATTTTAACATCTTTTAAAAATTAAACTTTACATATATAAACTTCAAACATCTTTGTAAATTTGAAGCATTATTCCTGTTCTTGATTGGAAAAAGATAAATAGTACTACTCTTGTAATATGAAAATACAATAAAAGTCAATAATATGGTTGATTGATAACAACAACAAAATGGAGCAAATAATACACGGTTGGTTGTTATACTTCCATGTTTAGTCTCTCTTTGAAAGAAAACATACATGCATTAAAAGTTTTCCATATCCACAACTATAAAGTGAGTAGTATAAAGTTTTTTACTTAAATAATTTAAAATATATATATATTTAGTGTAGTTTAGTCCTTGTTTTATAGTGATATTTTAAATAAATATAATAAAAATATTTGTAATAAGTTATGTATTTATAATAATGGAATAAAAATATTTACATTTTAATTTAAATCTCTCTATTTAGGAAACGCATTTCCAAGCTTCTATTTCCTTGATGTTGAAGCTCCCAAAAAGCTCCAAAGTTCCCAAAACAGTTCCCACCTAATTGGGGACATTTAAGAGATGCTATAAATGTGGGAGAAGTTCCTTGCAACTATGGTTTTTACTAAAGAAAATACATATTATAAAATTTTAAAACAAGTTATTAGAGTTTCAATTCTTAAAGTATTTAATAATTATTGTATTTTTTATTAAATTAGGATGGATGTGAATTGTGATTAGGATTTAACATTCAAAATCTACTATTTATTTGTGATATTTAAAGAATATGATTATCTTTATTGTTGTTGTTTTTTATCTATTCACTAGTATAGTGTACCCTTACACAACATTAAATCCATCACATAGCATAAGTTTATATAATCTTACCATTGTATTGGCATATCCACCAAGTTTGGCCCACATAATCCTACCATTGTATTGGCATGTCCACCAATTTAACTAGTGTACTAGTGCACAACATTAAATCCATTACATAGCTCACACTCAAATAATCCTACCACTTATGGCCATATGCACCATTTTAAGTGTTAATGGAATATTCCCAAAGAAACCTAGACATTTGTGCATCCCCACTTGAATTAATATGTTATGTCTATCCCTGTAGATATGATAATTTGCATCACATTTATTATCCATGTTTAATGTGTTCATATCCCACACTTAACATAATAACTAGGTAGGATTCTTTGTTATCTTTTCCTATGCTTTTGTCTTTGCAAAATACCAAAACAATTAGTGAAGGGTTATGGGTGTAAATCGTAGTAACAATGGAAACTTAGTAGCAAGATTGAATGTGGGGCTCAATGCCACTTTTGAAGAGTAGGCAATAGACATGGAAAGAACCAAGGAAATGACGTCATCTCTCATTTTTCATGTTTACATGTTCCATCTCTCTAAAGGTATCTAACATGTTGATTCATAGTTAATTGCATACATTAGTAATGTCACGTGTCTACCTATTATAAGGCATGACATGATTTTAGCATTGATATCTTATATGTGATTATTATTTGAGTAATGAATACTCAATGGGAACTAAAAAACATAATTAATACTCAATGTAACATGTATAGGTTTGGTAGAGCTCATTGTAAAAACATTTGTCTAGTTTTCTTAGTTTCACACTTAAGTTTGTTAATAATATTTTTGGCACAAAAAACCCTATTAAGTTGAGTGAAATTTTCTAACTTGTATGTTATTGATGAAGTTTAGATATGAATATGCACAAAATGGACCTTGTCAACATCACTACAAAGCCTAAATTTGGATTAACATAGTGAGAATTGTGGTTCTATTCCTTCAATATTCTCATCATTAAACCTTGATGCTCTATTCTCAAGGATTATCATCCCCCATTCCTCAGTTCTATGCATATTTACCTATCATAATATTTCACTTTCTTCTTCTTGTTTCTAGCAACATTTAACCCCATACTCTCTTTCCTTGTAACTCATCCCAAACTCAAGATCAATGAAAGTATCCTTGTAGCTTTAATGCTTGGAGCAACATTTTTAATTTCTAGGAAGGATTCAAATCGACTGAACATGTAACATAATTGGTTGTATCATTAGGTCTATATAATAGAGATTATTCTCTAACATCCACTATGGAATGAATTTTTGTATAGTTTGAGAGATAAARTGTACATTCAATATCCTCTATAAGAATAGAATACTTGTTAGCATCTATGGATAATTTCTTTTATCTATGTTTTTGTATGGATCTTAGGAAGCTCCAAATCATAGACATCTTAACTTAAATAAGTAGCAAAATTGTATTAAATTTTCATGTTCCTAGAGATGTATAAGGCAAGTAGGCTCTCTTTATGACCCTTATAATATTTTGATATTATCACCCTTTAAGAATGGTTGCAAGGTCTCTATAAATTTTTTTTTCTAATGATATCTCCTATGAATATATAAATGTTCTTAAAAATTTAAAGCACACTAGTCTCTAAATATGATTGTTATATGCTCAATATATGAATCCAATATCCTCTTTTATATAGGTGTCAAAATTTTCTTTTAATATTTATATTGTCATTTTTAACACTTTAAAATTTCAATGAAATAAACAAATGTCACTCACTTTTTCAAAATTTATTATAATTTATAACATTGTAAAAATTTCACTCACTTTTTCAAAATTTATTATAATTTATAACATTGTAAAAAGTTAAAAAAAAAATCCTTTTATTGCCAAATAAAATATATAATCAACTTTTTATTATGGGATGAAAATATACCTCTAAACTTAAAATAAAAATAACGCCCTTTTTAATTTTATAAAGAGATTTTATAAAATAATACGAATTCACTACAAAAGTTACATGGTAATAAAATGAGATTGATAACAGTTAAAAAAACAAATGATCGAGGACAATTTAGGGAAATAACTCTACAAAGATTGAGTGTTGTTACAAAGCGATTAAGCTGTTTTCAACAAAAGCTGAAACTCAAAATGGATATAATATAAAAGGAAATAAGCAATGTAATATTGTAGTGGAAGATGCTTAAAAAATAATTTTTGGATTAATTAAAAATTAAAGTTATAATAGAACTATACAAATTACAATATGTAATAACCTAATGATTGAATTCCGATTTTGTAGATACCCTCCAAAATAAGGTTAAAGATTCCACTTCTATGTAAACATAGAACTGTGT
>SNQJ01S0001459.1:163330-178295 GCA_010110895.2 Picea sitchensis
AGTTGAATAACAAAAAAAAATTAACAATTTGTTATAGTTAAATTTTAGATTTTGAATTTTATTATTTTGTTTAGATATTTAAATTTATTTATCTTTAATTTGTATAAAGGATAGTGTCATCACATTGAAAAACTTTATCAACTTTATTCACTACAGGGAGTTTAATAAAGACTAGAATAATGAAGACGACCGGTAAAGTTGTCCTTGAGACTACTTGTCATAAAATCAATTGTACAACCGAGGCCATATGTCTTACTCAAATCTGCTCATGTTATGTCACTCAGTGTTTAATGTCAATCAAGGACCAAAACACTTCAGAAGAGTCTCGAAAACGATGTATGATTCTTGGTTCATGAACAAGGTTAAATGTATAGCGCATGTTAGACCACATATACATAATCGTTGAATTTGTTTGCAAAACAAATATGTATATAATATAGTTTGAAATTGATATTTTGAGCCATGGTTTGATTGTAATACATGTTTTGGATGTTTTAAATATGTTCACCTACATTGTAATATGATAACAATATAGCTTAGGATGAACATAAACTAAAAAAAACTAAAAATATTCACTAAAAAAAACTAAAAATGTTATTATATATTCACCATAAAAAAACTAATAATTAAAATCTATATAGGAGAAATAATATATATAATTATTCGTTGCAGTCGGGCAAACAAAATTTAATATTTGCTTGTAGGCGTATGTTAGGGGTCTTAAAAACCATTAATGGGAGTCGATTGCATAGGTATATTTTTTTATGTCATTTTGAATGCAGGATTGTTTTCTATGCAACACGTGGGCGTTTAATAATGAGAGCCGACTACATGGTATAGTTTTTTAATGTTTTTTTAAATTTAGGGGTGTTTTCTATTCAACAGGGCTCGATCCAATGCATTGATTCTTTGGCAGATGGCTCGATCTGGTGCATTAATTGTTTGGCAGCTACTTCATGTTTGCATGTTTTATCGTAACGTCCTGCTTTACCATACAACTCTTTACCGTTGCAGTTGACTTCGGACGAATCGACCCTGCTCTCGAAGGTGCTTAGATTGTTTTGAACATGCCCCCTGCGCCTCTTCGTGAACATGACCTGCCTGGTCAAAACATTAACATACAACAAGGAAAGGGAAAAGTTCCACCAACAGGCAATCTAAGATTGCAACAACAGGCGACCTCCATCTATAGTTTCTCTCGTGTAACTTTCAGTGTGGCCACAACTCTTCATGATTTCAAGAGCTTCTTCAACAAGACATCTATAGAAGTCACAGTTCTTGTAACATAGCCTTGTGTTGTGAAGTATCGATAGTGACAATGTGCAGAGTTGCAACAGTAAGGTACGTGGTTACTTAGTATCTCTATGGAATCTTTGTTTAATGAGATATAGTTTTCTCAGTCATGGAAATTGTATGTAACCCAAACTACACTCGTTTTTTGGATTTCTAATACATTTTTTCATTTATTTTTATGTTGATTTTATGTTGATGTATGCAGTTGTCATGTAGCGGACAACCTTACACCATTGTTGTCGATCGTGGCCCCGATAAAAAAACCTGCAAGCGAGCTACGTCAAAATCTATGACGTCGATCCCCAAGTCCTCTCGGCACCATCCAACACCACCATCCAAGTAATTATTTCTTTCCTTAAAATATAATGTCAAATTTTGCTTGGAACTGTGAGAGCATTCTAAGAAATAATTTAATTAACACCTTGGTTCTAAGTAGATCAACTTACCAGTACAACTAATTGAACTGACCCCAACCCCTTCCCCTTAAGCGTTCATATAGTAAATAGGGTAGAGTAAATAAAAAATTGCACTGATGTTCTATTTATTTTATTTACACCCTATGGATATATAAATCATAGACATAGTGTTAATTTTTTGACCGGTGCAGCAAAAGAAAGACATTCTAGGAGACAAATTAGAGGGTTCGGACAAATCTTATTGCAATTTATATTTAAGTGATTTTGTTGACTTAGCCTCATCCCTCTATAATTGCACATGACTCTTGCAATTCATGTCAAAGTGTTTTTGTTAATATAGTATCATCACTCTATAATTGCACACAACTCTTGAAAGTATTTGCAATGTTAGTCTTATAGTTTGGGCATTTCATGTGTCTTGATGGCAAGTGTTTTTCCATAAAAATTGTATATATGTTTTCCATGGTTATATGAATTAAATGAACTTAAATTTTTTTTATTGTTTTTCTATACAGGAGCATCAGAGAATAGTAGCAAAGAAAAGTTGAAGTTAAGGGAAACAAAAATCAAGGTATGCACCTTTGAAACTGTATTTCTCTTTTTTATTTCTGGTTAGGTAATGCCATAAAATTAACCTAGGAATAATTTGAGTACCATAAATTACAAAAATGGAAAAAATAATAGATGTTGAAAGATACCAAATGAAATAGCACTTCATTATACATAATAGCATTGATCATGTGTTGAATACCAATGGTCTTTTAAGATTACATGCATTCTCCTATACTCCAGGAGATTGCTTGTTTAATGCATTTCAAGTCCTATTACACTTTCGTTATTCATCAATTCAATTACGAAATGGATTAATAGATCACTTCTTATTTTGTTTAAACAATGATGATGTAGAAGCATTACAGTCATATCAATATAAACTAGCATATGATTTTTTGTACCAATTTCATAGAATTCGTGACGTTCAGACATACCTTCAAAAAATGAGATTTTTTGCATCTACAAATTTGAACGAAAATGAAATAGGCCTATGGGGAGATATATTTTGCATACGATGGCTAGCCAAGTGGTTAAATGTATCAATTGGAATTTGGTCCTTAACAAATAAAACAAGATATTTTCTATTTAATAAAGATGCAAATACAGAACAATATTGCATTTTGTTTCATGATGCAAATCATATCAGTGGTCACTATGAACCATTGATTTGCAAAAATGTCCATCTGCACTTTTGAAGAAATTAATATTTTCTTACTCTAATGTGAAAAGATCTTGAATGCCATTGGAAATGTATTATGCATGATATGCATCGTCATGGATTGAACAGAGCAACAACTAGTACATCTAATTGCAGGGACAATCTTTTTAGTGCAATTTGTTATTTGGTGGCAACAAACTTTGATGTACATTCTGTAAGACTTTATGTTGTGCAATATTTTTGCAATGCAATTATGAGTGGCGATCAAAATGCATTTCATTGCTTGCAACAACACCTAGTTGGAAATACCATACAGAATATGGCAATGCCTAGCAATTGGCAAAGGTAACTCATAAATATGGCAATTCCCTATGAAAAAGGGAAGGTAGAGGGCGGACCATTTTGTTTGCAATGAATATCAATCATATTCAAAGTAAATATCCGAGTGTGATCTTGCTTTCTAATAACATTGCGAACTTCTATTTTTCAAGTTCAAACTCTGACATAACATTTGATGTTATGTCATTTGAAACAGATGCATCACACATTCACTATGAACCACTACTAAAAGAACGATGTGAACATGAATGCATTGCAAATTGTGATCATCTTACAATAAGTCCAAACAAAAACATAAGATTGATTACCCTATGGTTAATGAAATTCCAAGTGCAAAAAGTAGAGTCAAATTCATATTGCTACCTGAACATGTACTAGAAAATCATCAACATATACAACATGTCCATAGTGAACAAACATTGACATTGACAAATAGTAATGACAAGTTTCAGATAAATTGTCATCAAGCAAAATCAAGCCCAACTAAAAAGCGTAGGCTCAATTATCACAAATTAAAAAAAAATGGAACGAGCAAAAAACAAATGCATTGACACAGTCTCTACTGAACATGGCATAGATAGAGATGTAGATGGACACTGTACATATTTTCTCAATGAAAAAACACCTCCTAGTCATAGGAAAAAAATGACATATCATAGATTGAAACAAATACCGTGTAGCAATGAAAACAAAATAGAAGCGTCAACTACCAAATATTTACATGTAAAAAATAAAGATGCAAAGAAAAATTATTGGAAACAAATTCAAGACACACCTAGCAACAAATGTGAAATATGTGAAGAATTGCATTTTGCAAAGAGCATTAAGTTTCTTACACATAACTTGGAAAAACATTATCTAAGCCTAGCATCAAATGACAGGTCATTTTCAAATAAAAAGATATGTGCTTCTTGCAAAAGAGCACTTCAAAATGGAAAATTTCCAAAGTTTGCAACACCTGAACAAATAAGACGTAACGTGTCATTACTGGTTACAAGTACACTTTCAGAAATTGAAGAGAGACTTGTATAATTGAGAATTGCATTTGCACAAATTAGACAATGGGGTTATAAACAATCCCAAATGGGCTTAACTGGATCAATTATCAATGTACCTATCCAAATTGATATTGTGCAAAAAGCATTGCCACATTTTGTGAATGAAACAACAACAATCGCAGTTGCATTGAAAAGGCGCTTGCAATACAATAATTCATATCAAATAGGAAAAGTACGTGTACACATTTTCATCAAAGAATTGAAAGAATTATGTTCTAGAACTTTATATAAGAATGAAAAAATTTATATAAATAAGGATTGGAACCATGTTCTAGAACAAGACAATGATAAATCCATCGAAAATGCACATACTAATAATGAAAGTGATATAGAGAATGAATCAAAAAGTGAAATACCTACAGAGACATTAATACATGGATTCACATAATCACAACGCATCCATGATTTCCAAGACAAGATCATTGAACTTGCACCAGCTGAAGGAAAACATCCACTTGGGATTTTCAAGGATAAATATGTAGAAGAAATGAACTTTCCAACATTATTCTACGGAAATCCACATGATGATGACATTACAAAGAGATTCAACTATGAAAAAATAGTGCAATGGGATTTGCTACATGCAAGTCGTGATTTTTCATATCACACAACAAATTTGTTTTTCAAAACAGTGCGAATAATAATTGATAAAGTGCTCTCTCGCATATGGATACGAATAAGAAAAGGACAGTTAAAAGGGAGAAATCTATTAGCAAAAGATGTTAAGTACAAACAAAACTTAGAAAAAATATTGAAATCTGATATTGGATACATAGATTTCAAGAACATTTGCATTTCTCCTGATTACCTGCAACATATGAAGAAAAATATATCTGCAATGATATGACAGTTGGGGCCTCCAAATTTTTTCGTCACATTTACAAGTGCGGAGCATCGATGGAATCCATTGGTGACAACATTAACTTAGTTTCATAAGAATAGAAAAAAGAGAAAGCACATTGAAACATTAGAATATGACAAAATTGATTACCTCATAAGAAAAGACCCAGTCACATGTAGTCGTTACTATAGACACAGAATCAATGCTATCAAACAATTGATATGTCATGATGAAATGTTCTTTGGAAAAGTGTTAGACTATTACTTCATAACAGAGTTCCAAAATAGGGGAAATGAACATGAACATGGATTGTTATGGATAGAAGACGCTCCAATATATGGAAAGAATAGCAACTCAGAAATTGAAAATTTCTTGGACAAATACATAACTTGTAACACAGATCATTTGGATCTAGATATTTCCAAAATGCATAAGATTTTCCATACAAGAAGTTGTAGGAAGTGGAAGAATTCACATTGTAGATATAATTTCCCTATGTTTCCAATGAAAAGGACAACAATCCTTGAACCAATTAATTTAGTTGACAAAGCACTCAATGAGAAGTCGAAGTCTCTATTAACATTTATGGAAGGAAAAAATTATGATTTCTTAACAAGATTCAAAGACTTTTTGATGGAGATTGAATTGACAGAAGATGAATACATACAATTAATACAATGTACAATAAATCAACCAACAATTTTCCTAGAACGAAAACCTTCACATATTTGGAACAATAGTTTTGCAAAGGAAATGCCAAACTTATGAGATGAAAATACAGATGCACAGTATGTGCTTAATGCTTATGCTGCAACATCGTATTGCACTTCATACATGATCAAACTTGACAAAACTATGACAAATGCATTTCGAAGAATATGCAAAGAACATGAAATAAGTAACATTGATGCTATGCAAATGATACGTACACTTGGAAATACATTGCTTAATATTCAACAAATTTCATCTCAACAAGCAGTTCGTATTGCACTCTCTCTACCACTTCATTGTAGTTCAAGAGAGTGTATATTTATAAACACATCGCCAGTTGATGAACGAACATTTATGCTTAAGCCACCATCATTGTTAAAACAAGAACCTGGCAATTCAGAAGACGTTATGTGCCATTCTATTATTGATTACTATATTGAACGTCCACATGATATCAAGCATATTTGTCTTGTAGAATTTTTATCCGAATACAAGAAAAATGGCACACACATATCAAAAAGGAAAAAACCAAATGTAATACGATTTTTTAAATACAATAGACACATTGACTATGAAAATTTATGTAGAGAGAAATTGTTATTATACGTTCAATTTGAAGAAAGTGAAGATACATTGAAACATAACTTACCAACATGGCAAGCTGCATATAGCTTCTATGAAATTACAATACAAATCAATGAAGCTAATTTTACATACAATATCAATCCAACATGGGGTGACCTCAAAAATGCAATTGAACAACTAGATAGTATCCCTATGGATATTGATGGTACAATGACAAAATAAGATACCACTACAATCCATTCTCAACAATATGATTTAGCAACAGACTTGCAATGTCCTCAAGAATCTGATATTAAGAGATCCATTAACCTTGGATTTCAAGTCAAAAAACACCCATTTTTCATAGGGAATGAAGAGTATTACAAAATTAGAAGAATGTTGAATAGAGAACAACAAGAAATTGTGAAATACATTGCATACAAAAAATGTAGCGACATGCACACACCATTGTACTTATTCCTTACAGGTGGAGCAGGAACAGGCAAAACATTTACAGCAAAGTTGATATTCCAAAGCCTTATCTGAATATATGATGCATATAATACAAATGATCCTTTGAAACCTAAGGGCTTGATATTGGCATATACAGGTAAGGCAACATATAATGCAGGTGGAACAACAATCCACTCTGCATTACTAATGCCCTTCAACAAGTCACATTTTCTTCCACTTAGCAAAGAAACATTAGAGACCTTATCAAAACTTTACCAAGAACTACAACTTGTTTTCATAGATGAAGCTTCTTTGATTGGAAGCTGATTCTTATATTCCATTGACAATCGACTAAGAAACATAAAACATGTACAAACCAAATACTTTGGAAACATTGATATGATATTTTGTGGTGATTTTTATCAAGCACAGCCCATACAAGACTCTCTGATTTTTTAACAACCTATAATGAACATGCAAACAATAACACGTGACTTTTGGAAATATAATATAAAATGTTATGAATTTCATACTACAATGCGCCAAACAGATGATAAATTCATCGCGATTTTGAATAGGATGCGCACAAACAACCAAACAAGTGATGATTTGACATATCTGAATATAAATTGCATCCGACCTGCACCAAATGACCCAACATTTCCTTATCTATTTTACAAAAACAAATATGTTGCAATGCATAACAAGCATATGCTATTGCTCATACCCGGAAATGAAATTTCAATTAAGGCGATTGATGAGGAAGAAGAGAACCATGGCAATGTGTCATACCATTAACATACAACTACTTTTCCCTCAGAACTTGTCATANATGTTGCAATGCATAACAAGCATATGCTATTGCTCATACCCGGAAATGAAATTTCAATTAAGGCGATTGATGAGGAAGAAGAGAACCATGGCAATGTGTCATACCATTAACATACAACTACTTTTCCCTCAGAACTTGTCATAAAATTAAACATGTTAGCTTAAATATTCTTGCAACTATGATTCAAAAGATGGCTTGGTAAATGGTGTAGACAGAATAATCAAGGCCTATACCAAAACAAATAAAGTTGATGTAATATGGATTAAGTTCTATGATTCAAATATTGGACATCGACAAGCCAACAAGCTAGCTTATCTATATAGGCCAGAGATTTCCCAAGATTGGATTCCTATACTACGAATAGCAAAATCAATGTCACTGACAGCAAAAACAACTCAACTTAAAAATCAAAAAATAATTTCCAATCCAACTTGCATGTCCACGTACAATACATAGATCACAAGGTTTAACCCTAGACAATGTTGCATTTGACCCTACTGGGATACAAATACATGGATTAGTATACACAGCTTTATCTCGTGTAAGAAACGTAGAATCATTGTATTTGTTAAATCCTCTTACGAAGAATAACTTCAAAGTCAAACAAAAAGTTGATATCGAGATGAAACGTTTACGTGGTAGTGACAAATGGAATCTAGAATATTATTATCACTCCATACACTCATAATCATCCATCTCAATTCTTTCAATAAACACAGGCAGCGTACATGCACATATTATTGACATATGCAATGATTATGACACAATCCAATCTGATATTTTGTGCCTACAAGAAACATACATGAAACTTTCCATGAACAATGAACACTTTACAAACTTCATTTGCATATCAAATTGCATTAAACATGGAGTTATGATATTGCTCAAAAAACATATAACACTTTTAGAACATAGGCATTTCGAAGAATATAATGTAGAAGCCATGCTAGCAAACATAATCATTCATGGATTGCAAATCGCAATACTCAACATCTATGCTAGTCCACATGCAACTTTGACCAACATAATAAGAATCATTATAAAATCATTATGTACTATACATCCAAACAAAGTCATTATCATTCTAGGAGACTTCAATATTGACATGCTACAAAGCAATGAAAAAAAAAAAAAATGGAAAGCTACATGGCAAGGTACAATCTCCATTTCCTCTTGGACACAAACAAACATTTGCAAATACCGCTTATTGATCATATATGGTCAAGAATAGCCAATCTACAATACAAGATCTTCATATTAGATACATATTGGACTGATCACGATACCCTTTGTTTAGTACTTGAACTTTGACATACATGTAAATAATATTACACATTAGCATATTTCCATATGCTTCCTACATATTTACAAGTTTGTTTTTCCCGATTGTCTACTGTGTAAAACATATGTCCATATTCACATATTTTTGGTTTCTTTTTGTACTAGATCAACAAATTGTGTCTCGCATGTCAACAGGTTGGTATACTCTACAAGTTATTGTCTCAAAAAAAAAAGAGTTTCTATTGCATTTTACTAGAATTTATTTGCATAGATAACTACTTTATTTACTGCAGAATATATTAAAACAACTATCATCATTATAAAAAACACACAAACAAACAAAAAAACATGGCACAAGAAATGGAAAGGTACTTATTTCTAAATTTACTTATATTTTGTTGCTTTACATCTTCTTTATTCTTTGTTGATAGTATATGTTGCACATTGTTTTTGCATAGTAGTTTCTTTTTTTCTACATTTCATTTTATCCATTGCTAAGAAAAATTATAATTATCATGTACNCTAAATTTACTTATATTTTGTTGCTTTACATCTTCTTTATTCTTTGTTGATAGTATATGTTGCACATTGTTTTTGCATAGTAGTTTCTTTTTTTCTACATTTCATTTTATCCATTGCTAAGAAAAATTATAATTATCATGTACGTGTTAGTTGAAGAAGAAACCAACATAAGTGAAACAAAAGAAGAAACTCGGCAAAGCCAACAACGTTTTAGAAGGTATGTTCACAACGATAGTAAAGGAAATGTATTTTTTATAGAAAATGATATACATATATATGTCACTACTATACGAATGTGAATGCATGGAATTCAAATATGCTCTATGGTAACTATAGTAGATAATTAATTTTCAAAGTAAAATGAAAAGGAAAATGTAAATCTTGAACTACTTAACTTAGGTTCTACTTAATCTCTTCATCCATATGACAAGACTAGAGAATGAATTTTGATTTCCTTGTTTGCATTGCGACAAATAATTTTGTGTACCCTAAATCAATTGCAATTATATCCTTAACCTGATTCTTGGAATTTTCATTCTTGAATTTATTTATAATTCAGTTATATCAATTAGATAACCAAGGAATATTGAAAATTGAAATTGCTACAATTGTTTGTATCTTGCTACCAATTCAATTAGTATTGCCTTATTTTATTATAAGGAATGTTGTCACAACCATTCTACAAATAAGTAGTGCAAATGGGAAAAAATAAATGATGGCATTGATTGTGAATCAACAATGTCTTCGCAATGCAAACAAGATTTGCATGTTTGAAACTGAACCTCCAATGACAACGCTTCCATGGATACATATCATTGAGAATTCTTTTCTTATGACTAAGAGAATTCAACAACTAATATATACACAAGTTTTAGCATGTTTTCATGTTCATAACTTTTTCAATTGTATTGTTCTTTTGAGCCACTTAAACATCTTTTGAAAAAGGGAACTAGGAATTTATAGTTTTTTAGATCAAAATCACTCTACACAACATTGACAATAACTTCATATTTGGATCAAGTACAAATGCAACAACTTTCAAATTTGACAATTTGGAAGTCTGTTGAAGTCCTTACTGGGTCATTCCTTGCTATCAATCTTGAATAATATTTATCTTAGTCACTTTATGCTAGTACATATATATTTAAAATACTAATTTAAAATTTATCTCGATAGGCATTGAAAACAAATCCCTGGCTAAAGCTTTCCATAAACAAAAATCATTTATCAAACCTTTTTGACATTAGAAAATATGGATATAGACAATATTTAGCCACACTTATCGTGTAATAAGTAACATTGTCCCAAAGATATGATCATGTTCAACATGTATTATGTTTTCTATATTATATGTCTATTATACTATGTTTGTTGATGTTTTCTATTATACTCTATTCATCAATGCTTCTATGTACTATCAACTTGACCACTATAACTTATATTATATGTCTATTATACTATGTTTATTGATGTTTCCTATTATACTCTATTCATCAATGCTTCTATGTACTATGTCAACTTGACCACTATAACTTTCATGATGCAAAGAAGCAAAAATGCAAAGAAATTTGTGTTGTTCTTGCTCTTCTATTGATTTCCCTTCAAAAGCATCCATCAGACAACTCAGTTCTTCCTTGCTTGCTCATGCTCTTTATGTGACAAGAATTTGAAGATAACTTAAAAATCCTCTTTTCTTCCATCTTATTTATCGTGTGCTATCTAGTAATAATCCCCATCATAATGAGGGGGAGCAACACTAGCTTAAAGTATCAAAAACATAGTCATTTGATCAATTTTCCCTTAATAAAATTTAGTTTAATGATTAAATAACTTTTATATTAATAAATTATCCTCTAATCTTCCTTTGCTTTCATATTTTTACAATAATAGTTTATTATTAAATTCCATTACTCTCATTTTGATGTAACATATCCCTTCCCATTGTAAAAACAATCTTTTTAATCTTGCAAAATACTATTCATTCTCTTGTCTTAAGAAGTTGATTAACCTTTCCTTTGCAATTACAATTAACAACCACAACCTACATTAGATATAATGATATTGGACACAAGAATGTAAATTCATGTTGATTGATTTCTCTATATAATCACTTTGGTGAACATCTAAACTATTCAATTGGTAATATAAACTAACTCCCTACAATAGTTTCAATATTTTATATTTTTCCACAATGAACTTGCATTATGTATATGCATCTATGTATATATCTAATATCATGTGTATTGTTCCTATGTATATATCTAATATCATTATGTGTATTATACCAAAGAATAATATCTACGCCCTTTTCCTATGAAAACTCCTTAGTTCCTTTTATAGAAATATTTTCAATAAACATTTCTTATTGTCATAGTCTTTAGCAATACATCATTACTTTTCATTTTCAAACTTGCCTAGCATATCACAAAGTAATTTTATCATGCATCTGCAATCAACATTCTTGTACTGTATAATATATTATATGCTCATACGTATTGCATAGTTTATCTATATATCTCCATACCAAAAAAAGAATGTAAATGTGCAAGGTGTATATTGATATGAAAAATAATAAAAAATATATATTATCTATACTTTCTTTTTACATGCTAAATTTTCAAATGTTTAAACTAGGAGAAGTTGGACAAGTGAAGGAAGTATTGGCACTGAAGCATCACAAACAACACAAGAACAACAAATTCATAGGTAAATACATATAGATTATTTGTCCATTATCTTAAGAAAATAAATGTGTTTCCTGGTATTTATATGATGTAGTTCTAATGTAAATGTCATGTGAAATTATCATTTTTAGCTCACAAGAAACAACAGAAATAACAACCAAATAAACCAACATAGCACAACAACAACTTAAAAAGTATGTATATAAAAAATGTAGTTGATACGATGCATTTGGATTGTGTAGTTATGAAACAAAGGTATATAAACTATAACTTGCATTGCTTATTTTATGCATTCCTTGTATGCAGGCCTAGATATACTGCTTCTACTATTATATCCATTGAAGACTTGAATAGTCGTAGAACTAGACAAGTTTTTGTTGGAGACATAATAGTCGTATATAATACATATCTGGACAAAACAAATAAGTCATGTAGAATTTCGCGTGCTGACATGACATACGAAAAAGGCATGATGATAGTTACATTGATTGTTCCTACACATCTTATTCGAAAACATGAACAAAAGATCTTACCTGGCAATGGACTATCCATTACACATTTTAAAATTTTGCCAAAAACTAACTATGATCGTGGTGACTGTGATCGTATTATACCACTAGATGAATTCAGTGTTGTAGAAACAATTTCTTTTGTTTGCAAAGAGTACAACTTCATACCAGACACAGCAATTAAACAATTTACAGAAAGTACAGGTCCTTACCCAATTGGCGCAGGGGATGCAATACATTTTACATATAAAATATGGTAATTCAGAAAATGAAAAGGAACGGTACAACTTCCATATTTAGTTCTTTTACTTTTAAATTTATATATCATCAATAAGATTACATAATTACAATGATGTTTCATGTTACAGCTTCAAATTGTTCGAAACGTATGCACATTTTTTTACATCAATGGAACAACAACTACGAAAGAGAGAATTTTCTATGGTGTTGTTCAATAACATTACAAAGAGAAAAGATGTAAAAGAAAAGATATTCCGCACAACACAATCAACATTTATAACAATGCTAAGAACATATGCACATTATTTGAAGAAAATAACTAGCTCAGCAAATGTTGTAAGTATATAGATGTATACCTGCATTTAAAAACTTCATACATATGATTATTTAAAAAACATATGTATTTTGTTGTTCTATTGTTAACTACAATATTGTATAAACAGGTTGAAGGTACACTGAAAATAGAAAATGCGTACTCAACTGAAAATATGATACAAATGCCATATGAAATATATCTTCAGAAAAAACTAGACATTGTTTAGTGGCCTCCAAGTTCACAACAAATTTACACTAAATGAAGACAATAGAGTATTGCAAATAGGATGAATAAAGAGGTAAATAACATAAATTTGCTTACACTAAAAAAACTTTAATTATTGGTTTTATCTATTGATCAATAATATGGAGAATTATTCTATTTTAACTTATTTCTCTTTCTTTTTTTCAGGTTCTCTTATACTCCCGTATAAACAAAAACTCAGCAACCAAATGAAGTTTTATGTTTTTGTTCATTGCTTCTCATGATTGACAGTCATCTATGGAGACTAGCAATATAGTTCACAATATTCCTTTGCAACATTTTCGAATATTGGGAAAAAAAATTGGCCACTTGAAAGTAATAGTGATGACAAATCTGTAAATCTCATATTGCATATGACTAATAGGAAGACTGCACTTAAGATTTTAATCTTATTATGTTGTAATGTACTTTAAATGTATCAATCGTGTTGTATTTTGGACATCTCAAATCTTAGTCTTATTTTGAACCATGTTATTTTCAATGGCATATGATCTTAGTCTTATGATCCTGTTATTTTGCACTTGATGATATTCACTAGTTTAGGTGTTTTACTCACTATTGTAAAATGATTATTAGTGAATTGAAGATTTTAGCTAACATAATTGTATGCACATTTATTCCTTATGTCATTTTGTTAAATTCTAAACATTTTCTAAGTACAAGAATATCTTAAACTTCTTATTGTGACACGTATGTTTTGAAGGTTTCTTTTTATACTTTTCTCTAATGTAATATTTATAACTATCTTTATGCTTCAAGTTTTGTTTAAATATACTTGTATACCTGTCATTGTTTTAGACTCTTGAGATATTAGAAATAACAAATTTTATATATCTATAATGCTATTGGATCATTTTTTTTAAGTCTTATTGTAGAAATGATGGCAGATGCTCATGTGAACATATATTTTCTCTCTCATGCAATGTATACTTAAGACAACACAGAATATTAAAGGCATTTTAATACAAGGACTAGTTCCGTGTTTCAATTGGGTTGTACATATCTAAAAACATCTCCAATTTAAATACATTTATTTATTTTAAAGAATAGCATAAAAGTGTAAGTCCCATTTTTTTTCAAGTCCCATAGAACTCTTGTTTAAATATATAATTGAATATAAAAAATATTTTTTATTATAATATTTCTTCTATAAATATATAAATATAATTGAATATGGGAAGATAAATTTAATTAAATATGAGAAAATAAATTTAATTGAATAAAAAAAATGTTTTTTATTATAAAATTTATGCATACATTAAATTTTATTTTCAAAATAGTTATAATATTATTTATTTTCTAATTCATTAACTCATTTCGCGAAATAAAAAAATTGTTTACCATGAGTAAATCTCAATGTTTTATATAATTTTCAAAATATTTATAATATTTTTCATCATAATCTATTCATTCATTAACCTTAAAAAAAAAA
>SNQJ01S0001459.1:203350-217740 GCA_010110895.2 Picea sitchensis
AATGCATGTGTAGCTAGCACATACAAGACTCGTGCATGTACTAATGACAATAATTATCACACCTATAGTAATTCTTGTATGTGTCCAATCCAATCAACAAGACCATTCATTTCATAAAAGATAGTAAACCAATTAAAATGTTCGCAAAATCCCTCAATTATAATAATTTAGCACAACAATGTTCATTTAGATAATTGTAGTTCAGTTAAGTAATTATGAATATACATATATACATATTTTCTTTTCAAAAAGGGGGAAAACAATAAATTCTACTATAAGGAGAAATCCCCACACACTCTCAACTATTTATATTCATCCTTCCTCCCTAACTTACTTTCGTCTTCCATCCCTATCCTTCCTCTGATGGACTATCTTGGAGCGTCAATTATATTGACCTAACTCCAAATAGAACCCATAAGCGGAAGTGTCAACTCTCTTGACCAAGCTTCTCCAACAGGCAACTGACAGTCATCATCACACGTCTAGGAGAGCATGAGCTAACACCTTCCTCCCATGACTCTAGGTTTCAGAGGATACACAGTGGGAAATGCCTCCACCCCTCCTAATAGGACTAGGGTCCACACCCTACCATGGAATATACAATGGAACTGTGTTGTTGGGAATTATGTCATCGTATATTCAGTTTTAGGCAATCTCATCACCTGAAAAACCTACACTGGTCCATATATCATAGAAATGCATTCAAATCAACATAATTTCACATACAAAGATCCATACCATATTGTTTCTCAGTCGATGTTCACGACATCAACTTTTATTATCATTATCCTTTGACTATTTCATAGCCCATTAACCTGCAGATTAGTTTATAACAAAAACTCATACATATCTATGCATTATCATCATGCAAATGCATTCAACCATAATCTCAATTCGGTACCCACGTACCAACAACTTTAATTGTCAAAATTTTCAAGTTAGAAATAGATCACATAATATCGTCATAATTCAAATAACGTTAAACATTCATAGAATTGACATTCACATAATAGATTGCATAATATCCATCATCATTCAAACAACATTAAACATTCATAGAATTGTCATTCACATAATAAATTGCACAATATTCATCATCATTCAAATAATTTTAAACATTCATAGAATTTATCATTCACATAATAGATTCATACGTCTTAAAAGTTCAAGTGTATCATTAATAGTTTCATAGTGAATAGAAAATAAAGGTGATTAGGCCTTAGGTAATTCTAGTTATCTAAGTCAAAAGGTGGCATTACATACACCCAACCTTCGAGAACATATTCCCTAGGTGGTCAAAAAAGTGAGGGATGATCTCGTTGTAAGGTCTCGGCATCCTCCCAAGTAGCATATCCTAGGCTATACTTGTCCCACTAGACCTTAACTTGGTCTACCAGATGGTTCATGAGATGTCGGACCCTACGGTAAAATATGCGTAACGGTTCTATCGTGAGGGTTCCCTCATCCGATACCTGTAATTCCTTCCAATTCAGTTTATGAGACTTGTCAGCAACATAATGACGTAGAATAGATACATGAAAAAAATTATGAGTTTTATGCAAGTGGGGTGGCAGTACGAGACGATAGGCAACAGGTCCAATTCTCTCTTGGATTTTGAATGGTCCTATAAATCAAGGTGACAACTTTGTCCCCTTCCCAAACTGAATGGTACTCTTATTAGGCCTGATACGAATGAAAACTTGATCTCCCACTTTATAACTTCGGTCAGTCCTTTGTGCATCAGCATAACTTTTATGTCTATCATGTGCTTCCTTTAGTCTCTGCCTAATCTGAATCACTTGTTCCTCCATCTCTTGAATTAATTCTGGCCCAATTGTCACTCTGTCTTCTAACCTTTCCCAACTCAACGGTGTTTTGCATGGCCTTCCATACAGAGCTTCGTAGGGTGGCATTCCAATGGAGCTATGAAATCTGTTATTGTAGGTGAACTCTACCAAAGGTAGGTACTTCTCCCAATGGGTTTGATTATCCATAACATACATCCTAAGAATGTATTCCATAACTTGATTTAATCTCCCAGTTTTCCCATTTGTTTTAGGATGATAATTTGTGCTTAAGTTCAACTGAGTCCCCAACGTTGACTGCAAACTTATCCAAAACCTAGAAGTGAATCTGGAATCCCTATCTAAAATGATGTTCTCGAGTAACCCGTACAAACAGATTACCTCATTTACAAACACGCGTGCCACATTAGTGACATCGTAAGTGTCTATGACCGGAATAAAATGAGCACTCCTTGTCAACTTATCAACTATCACAAGAATGGCATTGTGTCTATGCGATGTGAGCGGCAATCCCACAACAAAATCCATAGAAATGACTTCCCATTTGGACATAGGGACATCATGTGGTTGTAGGAGACCTGTCGGGTGGTGGTGGTCAACTTTCACTTGTTGACACTCTAGGCACTTGGCGACGAAATATACTACATCATGCTTCATGCCTACCCAGAAGAAAATCTTCTTCATGTCTGCGTACATTTTCTTCACACCTGGATGCGCACAATAAAGTGCTCTATTGGATTCCTTGAGTATGATGCTTCGAATATCCCCACCTTTGGGAAACTACTTGGATATAGACTTCTCCTTCAAGGAGATGGGGGTTATGTCCCTAGCTCGCATCCTAGTTTCACTAAATATTAGAGGAGGGCTACGCAAGGAACTCAACATCACGGATCAGGGACACGCCAAGGCTCAAATCCTCGACTATGAGGACATTCCATTCCATTGTCAATGTTGTCATGCACATGGGCATATACTCAAAGACTGTCCACAACCACTGAGAGGACACCCCACTCATAATCGTCTCCCCGTAGTGGAGATCCTACATCAGGGGATTTCCCCCTTACTGTTAGCTTCTCCCTCCACCTCCTCCACAAACTCATAGCACTCAATGGACAGATCTACCTCGTGAGTAGAACAGACATTAGCAGGATCGTTCATAGGCTCATTTCGATAGAAACTTGGATGGACCCCCCCTTTGGCTCAGGATTTAGCTCTGCTTCATCCTATAGGTATTATATAGTNCCCCTACAAAAAATCTATGGCTCGGCTCTGATCCAGATATTGGCACATCAAAAAGAGGGCAGGGCCACACATCTCTGCTTTCAAAAGAACAATCCAGGGTGCGCTTAGATATCGCTTCAGGCCGCCAAGAGTCTATTTTTGGGGCACTTAGAGCACTGCAAGCCCCTGGGAGGGTTACCCCATGAAATTGATCTCCCTAAATTGCAGGGGTCTAGCGAGCCCCCACAAGAAATCCGTCTTGAAAATGTTAATCAACACACAACAACCGGACATCATACTTCTACAAGAAACAAGGGCAGACTCCTCAACTATCTCTGCTACCCTATCCTCTCTTCTTCCGGGATGGCTTTTCTTGGAGTTAGATGTTGTTGGAAGATCTGGTGGCCTAGCCAGGAGGTGGCACACAAAATAAATCAAACTACTCAACTCCTAGGGCCTCAATTCCTTTCTAGGAATTGATATTTTTGTGAAAGGCCTAGGCAAAGAATTCAGGATTCTCAATGTCTATGGCCTCTATCTTGATAGAACCCCCTTCTGGGAAACACTTCTCAGTATCAAGATCTTGAAGGTCGAGAACTTAATCCTGGGGGGGGTCTCAACTTCTCACTTGGGGAGGCATAAGTCTGGGGTCCCTCAGCAAGTCCGGATCAACTCACCACCAAGATCTCACATCTTTTGTTGACCAATGGGTTGTTGGACATTGCACCTAGAAAACTAAATCAGACCTGGAGGAACATGCGCACAGGGGAAGCAAGGGTGGAAAAGCAAATTGATCGATTTCTCATAGTTGAAGCACTATTGGAGGAAAATTTGAAAGTAAGGAAATGGATTGGGACAAGAGGCATATCATATCATTCCCCAGTCTAGCTCAATTTGGAGGGCAGAACTCACAAACCCCCTTCGCCTTTTAAATTTAATGTCACCTAGCTTGCAAATGAGAATTTATGAGATCTGGTAAAGACACACTCGAGGCCTTTTGACCCTAGCCTTGGAACTCCAGCAGGCGTCCACTTTGCGAGAAATCTCATATTTATCAATTCTCTAACTATCCCTTGGGAAAAGGAAAAAATACAGAGGGAGGAAAGAGAATTATGAACCACAGAAGATCAAATTGAAGCCATTTATCAAGAGGCAAACTGGGGTTTCCTCACCGACTCATCCAAGGATACCCTAAAATCCTTGGAATCACGGCTTAAACAAATCCTAGCCGATTAGGAAGCAACCTGGAGACTAAAAAGTGGGGCGATCTGGCTAGAACAAGGGGATGAAAATTGAGTGGCTCAGGAAGGCCTACACAGTTTGAAATCTCTTCGGTCCAAAGGAGCAATACTAAAAATTGATCTCTCAAAGGCCTTTGATCGATTAAGCTAGTCTTTTTTAAGACTACTACTCACACACCTAGGGTTTGAGGTACCCTTCATCAAATGGATAATGGTTTGCATATCCTCAGTAACTTTTGCGGTCCTGATCAACGGAGAAGCCTCCCCTTTCTTCTCTTCAGGAAGAGGCCTAAGAAAAGGATTCCCCCTCTCCCCTCTTCTCTTTCTCCTTGTTGCAGAAGGGTTAAGTAGGGCCTTGATCTCAGCCATCAACACGGGGTACTTCCAAGGTATTAAAACCTCTCCCGATCTCAGAATCACACATCTACTCTTTGTAGATGATGTACTAATTTTCAGCAATGGTAGACCAAGAGCTGTTGAGGCCCTGGTAGTAATCCTTTAGCTCTTTCAGGATGCATCAGGAATGATAATCAATCACAAAAATCCACATTATCATTTAATGGAATTGATGAAGCCACTACAGCTCTCTATAAAACAATATTCCCCTACCCTTTACAGGAACTCCAACAAGGGATAAAATATATGGGCTTCCAACTCAAATCAAACAATTATCACAAAAGGAACTGGAGATGGCTATTGGCAAAAGTAGAAAAAAGATTATCTCTTTGGATCTTTCATTGGCTCTCTAGAGAAGGAAAACTGACCCTGACAAAAGTTGTTCTGGAAGCTATCCCGGTCTACTGGATGTCTCTCTCTTGGATCCCCAATGGTGTATTAGAAAAAATATGAAGAATTTGCGTCAGGTTTATTTGGTCAGTATCGAAGGACCACTACACCCTCCCTTGGGAAAAATGGGATCTACTGGCCAGCCAAAAGCTCTGGGGGGTTGGGGGTTGAAAAATATTTTTATTTTCTCAAAATCCCTAACAGCCAAAACTTGTTGGAGACTTATCACTATTGACAGTTTATGGACTCAAGTAGTCACCCACAAATACATAAAACCAGGATCGGTAGGGGATTGGATACGTCGGGAAAAAAAAATTCCCAACTGCTCCATTATATGAAAGGTCGTTATCAATTCATTCCATGTTATCGGGGATGGACTGGCCTAGAAAATTGGAAGGGGTGATAAACCACACATCAGTTCTGATCCCTGGCCAAGAAGTGAAAATTCCCACTCCCTATCACAGGAATTACACGACCATCTACATACACAGGGGATTTACAAACTAAATCCAATCGCCGACCCAGGATCCACAAACATTTGGCATCAAGGTTCGCACAGTGTTGAAACTCTTGGGATGGAAGGTGACTTAAAAACTCAATGGGACAATTATTTATTTGCACTCCAGAGGGACCACATAAGACTCCTAGATTTAGATGACGAGTTGGTTTGGAAAAAATCCCCACATGGTGTATACACAACGAAACTAGGTTACACAACCCTTAGTGTCAATCATTTTCAAGAGGAACCGAGTTGGTGGTGGAAAGGGCTATGGAAACTTAAAGCCCCTCTAAAATCAAAACTATTCATGTGGACTGCACTTCTAAACAAAGTACCAACCTGGGACAAAATGCAAAAATGACATATTGAAGGGCCAGGCTGGTGCTCTTTATGCAAAGGGGATTCTGAAACAATAAACCACATCCTCATTACCTGCCTGTTTACCAAAAAATTCTGGAGGGATGTCGCTCTATTATTGCGTCAAATATGTGATTGGTGTGTACAAACTCTGGATTCCACTTGGAAATATTGGTTACTTGAAGTCTCCCACAAGACACTAAAAGCTTTGCCTCTTTTAATAAATTGGGGAGTCTGGCTGGCTAGGAATAGAGCAATTTTTCAGTAAAAAGCCACGGTATATGAACTTGTTGTGACCCAAAGTGTTTCCATATTGGAACACTTCCCACGGGAAAGGAATATGCCCAGCATCCAAATCTCTCTTCCTACAACCATAGATCACTCCATAGCCTGGGCATACTTTGATGGGACTTCACAAAATTCACTTTGTGTGGGAGGAACCCACCTTCACCTCACAGACACACACTCTTTCAAAATAAAAATGGGACTGGGGAAAGGCACCAACAACTATGTTGAATTGAGGACTCTCCTCCTTCTACTCAAAACAACAAAAGAATATGATCTAAAATCCATACAACTATTTGGTGATTCATTGAATGTAATAATCTGGGTACAAAAAACACAACATTCTCACAATATTTTATTGCAACCTATTCTGAGGGAGATTCACATTTTGTTGGATACATTCTGAGGGAGGCTAAGTAATTTCAATATTAAAAGCTACACATACATGGGAAACAGGCTAAGTAATTTTACTAATTTGTTTTTAAATTTTTGTTTCAAATAACATAAATGCCAAACAACTAAAAATGGTTAGGTAATTTCAATATTAAAAGCTACACATACATGGGAAACAAGCTAAGTCATTTTACTAATTTTTTTTTTATATTTTAGTTTCAAATAACATAAATGCCAAACAACTAAAAATGGCTAGGAATTTCAATATTAAAAGCTACACATACATGAGAAACATGCTAAGTAATTTTAATATATATTTTTTTAATTTTCATTCCAAATAACCTAAATGCCAAACCACTAAAGAGTTATACAGATTATATTGGTTGGAAGGAATAGTGTTTTTTTTACAATTAAAAATTTAAAAAATATATATTGATTCAAAAGATTATATTGGTTAGAAGACTATTTTTTAATTTTCATTCCAAATAACATAAATGCCAAACAACTAAAGAGTTGTATAGATTATATTGGTTGGAAGGCATTGTCTAAACATTCTATGTTTATGTTTTTTGTTATAATTAAAAATTGAAAAAGATTATATTGGTTAGAAGACTATATTTTTTAATTTTCAATCCAAATAACATAAATTCCAAACAACTAAAGAGTTATATAGATTATATTGGTTGGAAGGCATAGTCTAAACATTCTATGTTTATGATTTTTTTGACAATTAAAAATTGAAAAAGATTTTATATTGGTTGGAAAGATTATATTGGTTAGAAGACATAGTCTAGAAGTTTGAAAACGATTATATTGGTTGGAAAGATTATATTGGTTAGAAGACATAGTAAAGTTTGATTGATTTTTTAGACAATTATTACCCAATTATTACCCAAAAACTATCAATTAGACAATTAAAAAATGAAAAAGATTATATTGGTTGGAAGACATGGTCTGAAAGTTAGATTTTTTTAGACAATTATCACCCAAAAACTATCAATGATTTTTTAAAGTCAATTATCACCCAAAAACTATCAATGAAATGATTTTTTAGACAATTATCACCCAAAAACTATCAATGGAATGGTTGGTGAAATCACAATTTTACAGTATTCAAATTACGGTTTTGAATAATACATAAATCAATTCAACCCTTTTCAAACAGAGTCATGACAGAAACCCTTTTCAAGAAGAGTCATGACAACAAGAGAATATATAATTTTGGTCAGTCATTGAAATCTGCAATTCGTAATATCTTTCTAATCTGCATTTCCTACTATCTTTCTAATGAAACACAGAGACACCAAAATAATATATAATCTCAATATGTCATTGAAATTTTCAATTACAACTAAATTTCTAGTTAGAGTAGATAGATTTAGACTTTAGGTGAAATTTGTTAAAAAAGAAAAAAGTAAACGTAGAACCTTTAGTCTACGTCTTTTATGATTATCGTAAACTCTTGCGACCACACACAGAAACAATGCAATTCTCATAAATTAATCATTTTTGTCCGGAAAAAAGAAACATAAAGGGTTCAATTAATTAGCAAAACCATAATATTACCTCCATTTATACATCTATTTCACACCAATTATAATATGAGTTTTACAAAAAGGATTTCACCTGCAAACCAAAATATTTTATATGAACCGTCTTAGAAATTATTGTTGTAGGAATGTGTTAGCGTTGGAAGTCACCCCTGGATTGCAGCAAGAGCAGAGCCCAACGCCCATCAGTTTTATGTCACAATTTGTTTAATGGGGTGATCAAATGGAGGTAAACTCAAACGATGTGGTTCTAACTCCGAAACTAGGCCAGGCATGCATGGGCAAGTGAGGTCTTATATAACTTCAGACAGTGAGTTGTAGTATAGTGGTGAGTAGGGGGAAGACTTGTATCAGGGATATGCAAAGGCCTGTCATAAACATCAGGTTTCTAACAGGCTGTAGAAGAAGACATCTAAACGCAAGATCTTCTTACATTCAAACGTAGAAAACCAGAGAAAACAATAACGCCACAATAAATTCTTTATCATAACATAATTGCCATAATCCGTACGAATCAGTCGATCACGAACTCTCTTAGTATAAGATGAAAACTTAAACAGGAAAATAAAGACTGTCTAAAATTAAACAAGAAATCTTACATACAGATGCATAACCAGAGCTAAAATATCTGTTAAAACTTTACAATCGGGAGCTTCGCTCTACCATCGATACCTTCCAAAATGCAAAAATTGAGTACATATACTTGGGCAGATTTTCCCAACAGAGGCGTGCTCTCCCTTCAAGGCGTAGCGTCTCTTCAATCAATCTTCGGGTGGAAGTCCTTCATCAGACGTCTCCTTAACTTCGCATGGCCTTTGCAGGGGAGGAGTAGCTGAACCAGTAAATGTCGAGTTAGCGTGTGCAGACTTCCTCCGGCTAGTCGAGAACCCGGCATGGCTTCTCTGGAAAAATAGGTACACAGGACCTTCTCAAGCAGTCCGCTTGCCAGACCCTCCATTCCTCGCATTTAATGAATGAGGAGAGGTTTCAACCACCCTTTCTCACCTTTATTTATTCCAAGCGAAAACCAGGACCGAGGTCAGATCAAATGGCACTTGGAGATCACGGTAATTCCTTCTGTGAACATACACGACGCCTTCAGCCCTTCCTAAGCAGTTTTCTTATTTCACAAGTGACCACGGGCTGTGACCACGTGCTTATCCCCAAGGCGCCCTCGGCATTCGCAAATGGGAAGGAGTTAGTTCTTGTTTCTTGAAATCACGATGAGCGAAACGTCGAGGACGCTTAATCTGGTGCCACGCGCCCCTCTAAATCCGATAGTCCTAAATTCACCCGATGTTGTTGTGGGCCCCAGGCCCTGGAAATCTCGTCACTTCACGCATCGGGAATATGAGGGAGATGCTTCTTACGCTTCGAAATCGCGATGGGAAAACAGGCGGGGAGCCTAATCACGCGCTAGGTGTCCGCTTCAGATGAACGGTTGAGACTGCCCCTTAATACTGTGGGCCCAACTTTAAAAGTTATTTCCCTTTCGCGATTCGCGAGTTCGTGGGTCAAAGACCCTCGGCTCCCTTTTCTAAACTCCTGATCCCTGAGATGGCGATACAGGTCGGGCCCCCTTTCTGGTCAGTGCTTTTTGCATGTAACTGTCGGCTAGTGCCCAAGTACTAACGCCTCTAGCAACTCGNCGATCCCCGAGATGGCGATACGGATCAGGCCCCCTTTCTGGTCAGCGCTCTCCATATGTAACCATTGGCTAGGGCCCACGTACTAACGCCTCTCGCTACTCGTGACCTCGTGAGTTGGAGTATCATACTTTGGCATTCTCCCTTCGCGAAGTTCCGAGAAGCGATGATCGGCGACAGTTGACCTCCTCCGGACACTTTTCATAACTCGGAATATCGCGCAACCAAAGGGATATGGTCCGCCCTTCGAACTCACGAACCCCGAGCTCGAGAAATAACACTGCGCTTGAACTGCTTGAGATCAACGACCCTGGTAACTTCGCGAGTGCCTCCCGAAGGATTCCGACCATTGACTTCCTTAAAACTTTTAGCACTATACTTGACGCGACTTGGTTAATCTGCAATTACCCATCAATCGCTTCTCTTTCTCTGTCACTGAATCCTTTCCGCTAAAGAATGAAATGCCCGCTCACTTGATTTAGGCCCGAACTAAATTTCTTCTGTGAGCTGCGCCAAGCGCTCCTCGCGCCATTTGCAATACTGAATGCTCTTGTGCCTCGGATGAAAAATGTTACTAACATTAGGCTCCATGGGGGATAGAGTCGTCCCTGTGATGCTCTAAGGACTCATTTTGCAGTTCCAGTGCCTTGTTGTTGGGATATGGAGTCATTTACTAAGCTGAAACAATAAAAGTCAAAGCGAAGAACAGAAAAGACAATATTTACAAAACACAGGAGCCACAGAAGGATCATACAAAACACTTTTTAAGAAAATGCCCATTTACTGGGCTGCTGAAAACTTCTTCGCCCTCCAAATCCTGTAGCCGATATGTGTTATTTGAGAAAACCTCTGAGATTTTGAAGGGCCCTATCCACAGGGCTTCGAATTTGTCGTGCTTTCCCTTGTCTTGTTTAGGAGCATCCCATTTCAGTACCAGGTCTCCTACCTGGAACTCCTCCTTCTTGGCTTTCTTATCAAAAACCTGCTTGATCCTTTGCTGGTGGTCCTGAACTCTGATCATCACCTGCCCTCTGACTTGTTGGACTTCTACCAGTTGGTGAATCCTTCTGACCATGTCATTAGGCTCTTCTTGATAATCCTGGAAGAATTTCACTACGGGAATGGCCAGCTGAGAAGGAAAGACAACTTCTACTCCGTATACTAATTGGAAAGGGGGGATGCCTATAGATCTCTTTGTAGTCACCCGATCAGCCCATAGAGCGAATTTCAACTTTGAATTCCAAGCCTTTTTGTTGTCCTCCAATAATCTTTTGATGATCCTTATGAGACTTTTATTGGAGGATTCTGCCAAACCATTTCCCTGGGGATAGTACGGAGTGGAGTGAATCAGCTTGATTCTGAATTGCTCACAGAACTTAACCAGCGGTTCAGCCTTGAATGAGTTTGCATTATCTGTAATGATCTTCCTTGGTCAACTGAATCTTGTGATGAGGTCTTCTAGGAATCCAATGATTACCTTGTGGGAAGCACTCCTGGTGGGGATGGCTTCGATCCACTTAGTAAAGAAACCTGTGGCAGTCAGGATCCATCTGTGCTGCCCACTGGAAGCAGGTCGTATTTCTCCAATAAAATCCAGGCCCCATTGCTGGAAAGGTCCCGAAACAACTACAGGTTGTAAAGGCAGAGACTTGAGCTGCTGCTTTCCTGAAAATATTTGGCATGTGATACAAGCTCTAACTCTTCTATGGACATCAGTGAACAAGGTGGGCCAGTAGTACCCAGCTCTGAGAATTTTGTGGGCTGTAGTCTTCCAGGAATGGTGCCCTCCAAACAGGCCACTGTGAAATTCGACCATGATCTTGTCAGCCTCTTGTGGATCCATGCATTTTAAAAGCACCCCCAAGGGGTCTTTCCAGTATAAAATTTGATCAATAAGGAAGTACTTGACTTCCCTAAGCCTCAGAGCTCTTGCTTTGTTTCTTTGCAGGCCATCTAGGGGCCGCAACTCTTGCAGAAAATATATGACATCCTTATACCAAGGACATCAAGCAAATGGGGGCTCTCTTTGAGGGTCTATTTCAGACAATTGACCCCGCTGAACTACTGAGCATTCATTCATGAAACTTACCCCCAAAGATTGGCAATTGGCTTCAGCCAGTAGCTTGGCTAAGCCTTGACCTTTGATCAATTTGTTAGGCCTTATTTCTAGGTCAAATTGCAGGATCTTGGCTATCCATTTACTCCTCTTCCCATCAATGTCGGGCTGTACAAGGATGTCCTTCACAGAGGCTGAAGGAACGTATGCAATCACCTTTGAGTGCAGGACATAGACCCTAAAAATTTGAGAGCTTTTACTAAGGCATAGGCCTGTTTCTCCATGATTTCATACCTGACCTCTGCATCTCTTAACGCCTTGCTGAAGAAGTCAATGGGATTCTCTCGCCCCTCCTCATTTCTCTGCAACAAGACCACCGCTACTGTATCAAAAGAGGCGAAAGAGAAGATTAGAAAATCTTTGGAATAGTCAGGACTGATCAGCACAAGTGCCTCAGTCAATGCTTTTTTTATTTGGACTAAATATTCCCTGGGTTCAGCGGTCCATTTCACTTCATTTCCCTTCTTGAGCATGGTTGTGATGTGTTTCACTAGCTCAACGAAATTCGAGACGAATCTCCTCAAAAAATTAACCTTCCCCAAAAAGGCCTAAACTTCCTTTTTAGATCTGGGAAGTGACAGGGTCTGAATTGCCTCCACTCTGCTAGGATCAATCCTCACTCCTTCTGCTGATACTATATGGCCTAATAGCTTCCCCTCCTCCATAGCGAACAAATATTTCTTGGGGTTCAGGGAAAGGTCGAATCTTCGACATTTTGAGAAGACCTTCCTCAGGTGACAGCAGTGCTCTTTTTCGGACCTCGAGAAGACTGTGATATCATCCAGATAGATCACCACGAACCGATCTTTTTCTCCGATAAAGGCTATGTCCATGGCTCGTTGAAATGTGGCTACTGCATTCATTAACCCAAAAGGAATTTTGGCGTACATGAATGTGCCCCAAGGAGTGGTAAAGGTCATTTTTTCTCTGTCCTCAGGCATGACCGATATCTGATTATAGCCAGAGAAACCATCGATCATGGAGATCCTAGATGCACCGATTACCCTCTGCAATATGTGCTCCATGTTGGGCAGGGGATAATTGTCTTTCTTTGAGCTTCTGTTCAGGTTCCTGAAGTCGACACAAAGCCTGATCTCTCCACTTTTCTTCCTTACCGGAACCAAATTGGCCACCCATTCGAAATATCTTAGGGGGACGATGATCTGGGCCTCCAACAACTTCTTTACTTCTTTTTACATGACAGGCAACAACATGGGATTTATATGTCTTAGCTTATGCCTAAATGGCTTAGCCTCTTCCTTCAGTGGGATCTTGCGTTCAATGACGGACGTGTCATATGTCTTGGGGTCTTCGTAGGTCCATGCGAACACATCAACAAATTCTTTCAGCAACTTAGTGTATATGGCCCTCTGCACTGTGGTCAAACTCCTTGACAGCTTGACAAATTTAGGCTCCTCCTGTGTGCCAATGTTGCACTCAGCTGTATCAGCATCTTCATCTGAAATCCTATCCTTTACAGCCACATCATTCCCATCGAAAAATATTTCTAAAGGAATTAGTCCCCTTGGAATGTGATTGTTAGGTAGCTGAATGATCTGGTGGTTAGCAATTTTATTTAAAAACACCTCAGGGTGAGGGTTATCTTCTGTATCAGGATCCTGATCAATGTGCAATGCAGAAAATTCATCAACAGATTGGAGAAATTTCTCGATTTCCAGATCATCTTTGAATACCTTCCAATGCTTGACATTGTCTGGTACAGAGGGCCTATATTTTATCTCAACATCATATTTGGACATAGGCGGCTGAGGGACCTTGAACTGGCTAGCTGAAATGGCTAAAGAATTGGCCACAGCATTATCCTCCCTTGGAATAAAAGAGATGTTGAAGGCTGAGAAGAAATTGTCAATTAGGTCCCATGCTTCATTCCTGTAATTTCTGAGTCGAGGGTGCTTAGCCTGATAAGCGTTTCTAATCTGTTGGACCACCAACTCTGCATCTCCGAACACTGCTACCTCCTGAATTCCCATTTCCCTTGCAGCTCTCAATCCTATAACAAGGGCTTCATACTCTGCCACATTGTTAGTAGCTTCAAATTCTAGTTTGTCCGACAGAGATATGGTTTCCTGAGCAGGTGATACAAAAAATACCCCAGCACCAGCACCTTCCCTGGAAGAGGCTCCATCAAAGAACATTCTCCAGACGGGGGTGATGGAGGGAGGAAGCTCATGAGGAGTGGTGGGCTTATTTCTGAGTTCAAGAAGAGGCTCAGGAGCATGAGTGAGTAGTAGTAAAATGAAACCTAAATCAGTGTCTAAGGCAAAAATAGGATGGTTGGTGGGATTAGCTTCATCACTGATTATATAGGCCAATTGGGCTTCTCTGTATAGTCTTCTATGATCCCCTCCAAACACTGGGATAGTAGCATATGTGAGGTCCATTTGCAAAGTTCCCCACAGTCTTCTTATCCAATACCTTGATAATAACATATCGAACTTGGGGGGGACATCAGCCACTACAATATCCATGA
>SNQJ01S0001459.1:227504-246975 GCA_010110895.2 Picea sitchensis
GAGATATTTGAAGGCCCGTGGGGGATCTCGAACAAGTAGAGGGATAGAGTATTGTAAATTTAGAAAATATTCAAAGGAGGGAAACTATAGAATACCTATAGGATGAAGCAGAGTTAAATATTGAGCCAAAGGGGGGTCCATCCAAGTTCCTGTCGAAGTGAGCCTACGATCGATCCCATCGATGTCTATTCTACCCACGAGGTAGGTCTGTCCATTGAGTGTTATGAGTTTGTGGAGGAGGTGGAGGGAGAAGACGACGGTGAGGGGGAAATCCGCTGATGTAGGTTCTCCGCTACGGGGAGACGAGTGTGAGTGGGGTGTCCTCTCAGTGGCTGTGGACAGTCTTTGAGTATATGCTCATGTGCATGACAACATTGACAACGGAATGGAATGCCCTCGTAGTCGAGGATTTGAGCCCTGGTGTGTCCCTAATCCATGATGTTGACTTCCTTGCATAGCCCTCCTCTGATATTTAGTGAAACTAGGATGCGAGATAGGGACATCTCCCCCGTCTCCTTGAAGGAGAAGTCTGTATCCAAGTAGTTTCCCGAAGGTGGGGATATTCGAAGCATCATACTCAAGGAAGCCCATAGAGCACTTTATTGTGTGCATCTAGGTGTGAAGAAAATGTACGCAGACATGAAGAAGCTTTTCTTCTGGGTAAGCATGAAGCGTGATGTAGTCCATTTCATCGCCAAGTGCCTTGCATGTAAACAAGTGAAAGCTGACCACCACCACCCGACAGGTCTCCTACAACCACATGATGTCCCTATGTCCAAATGGGAAGTCATTTCTATGGATTTTGTTGTGGGATTGCCGCTCACATGGGATAGACACAATGCCATTCTTGTGATAGTTGATAAGTTGACCAAGAGTGCTCATTTTATTCCGGTTAGAGACACTTACGATGTCACTGATGTGGAATGCGTGTTTGTAAGTGAGGTCATCCATTTGCACGGGTTACCCGAGAATATCATTTCAGATAGGGATTCCAGATTCACTTCTAGGTTTTGGACAAGTTTGCAGTCAATGTTGGGAAATCAGTTGAACTTAAGCACAACTTATCATCCTGAAACAGATGGGAAAACAAAGAGATTAAATCAGGTTATGGAATACATTCTTAGGATGTATGTTATGGATAATCAAACCCATTGGGAGAAGTACCTACCTTTGGTAGAGTTCGCCTACAATAACAGATTTCATATCTCCATTGGAATGCCACCCTACGAAGCTCTGTATGGAAGGCCATGCAGAACACCGTTGAGTTGGGAAAGATTAGAAGACCGAGTGACANGCACATGATAGACATAAAAGTTATGCTGATGCACATAGGACTGACCGAAGTTAGAAAGTGGGAGATCAAGTTTTCATTTGTATCAGGCCTAATAAGAGTACCATTCGGTTTGGGAAGGGGACAAAGTTGTCACCTCGATTTATAGGACCGTTCAAAATCCAAGAGAGAATTGGACCCGTTGCCTATCGTCTCGTACTGCCACCCCACTTGCATAAAACTCATAATGTTTTTCATGTATCTATTCTACGTCATTATGTTGCTGATGAGTCTCATAAACTAAACTGGAAGGAATTGCAGGTATCAGATCAGGGAACCCTCATGGTAGAACCGTTATGCATATTGGACCGTAGGGCCCAACATCTCAGGAATCGTTTGGTAGACCAAGTTAAGGTCCAGTGGGACAAGTATAGCCTAGGATATGCTACTTGGGAGGATGTTGAGGCCTTACGACGAGATCATCCCTCACTTTTTTGACCACCTCGGGAATATGCTTCTCGAAGTTTGGGTGTATGTAATGCCACCTTTTGACTTAGACAACTGGAATTACCTAAATCCTAATCGCCTTTATTTTCTATTCATTGTGAAACTATTAATGATACACTTGAACTTTTAAGGCCTATGAATCTATTATGTGAATGACAAATTCTATGAATGTTTAACGTTATTGAATGATGATGAATATTATGCAATCTATTATGTGAATGACAATTCTATGAATGTTTAACGTTATTTGAATGATGATGGATATTATGCAATCTATTATGTGAATGCCAATTCTATGAATGTTTAACGTTATTTGAATTATGACGATATTATGCGATCTATTTCTAACTTGAAAATTTTGACAATTAAAGTTGTTGGTACGTGGGTACCGAATTGAGATTATGGTTGAATGCATTTGCATAATGATAATGCATAGATATGTATGAGTTTGTGTCATAGACTAATCTGTAGGTCAATGGGCTATGAAATAATCAAAGGATAATGATAATAAAAGTTGATATCGTGAACACCGACTGAGAAACAATATGGTATGGATCTTTGCATGTGAAATTATGTTGGTTCGAATGCATTGCTATGATATATGGACCAATGCAGGTTTTTCAGGTGATGAGACTGCCTAAAACTGAATATACAATGACAAAATTCTCAGCAACACAGTGCCACTATATATTCCATGGTAGGGTGTGGACCCTAGTCCTATTAGGAGGGGTGGATGCATTTCCCACCATGTATCCTCTAAAACCTGGAGTCATGGAAGGATGGTGTTATCTCACGCTCTCCTAGATGTGTGATGATGATTGTCAGTTGCTTACTGGGGAAGCTTGGTCAAGAGAGTTGACACTTCCGCTTACGGGTTCTATTTGGAGTTAGGTCAATATAGTTGACGCTCCAAGATATTCCATAAGAGGAATGATAGGGATGGAAGACATAAGTAAGTTAGGGAGGAAGAATGAATATAAATAGTTGAGAGTGTGTGGTGATTTCTCCTTATAGTAGAATTGATTTTTTTCCCCCTTTTTGAAAAGAAAATATGCATATATGTATATTCATAATTGCTTAACTGAACTACAATTATCTAAATGAATGTTGTTGTGCTAAATGATTATAATTGAGGGATTTTGTGAACATTTTAATTGGTTTACTATCTTTTATGAAATGAATAGTCTTGTTGATTGGATTGGACACATACAAGAATTACTATAGGTGTGATAATTATTGTCATTAGTACATGGACGAGTCTTATATGTGCTAGCTACACATGCATTCCTTGCACATGTACTCTAGTATGTGTAAGTTTTTTTTTGTTTACTGATAATGTTGTTTATTTGATGTGGATGTATGAATCATGTGTCATTACCCTTGTATTATAAATTACTCTCACTTCAGGATGGATTTTCTTGAAGGGTGGGTGTATGTAACAACCCTAATTAACTATGTAATTATCATGAATGATAAATATTAATTTAATTAATTATTAAAATAAATTTATGGAGACTTTATTATAATATTATTAAAATGTGTAGTTGAAGTAATTAATGGGAGGGATAAGGTGGTTGAGGAATTAATGGGGGATAAGGCGATTGGAGAAATGGAAGGAGGGAGTGGGATTCGAGGGAGGAGGATAAGGGAGAGGGGGAAACTTGGGGAAGGGGATCTTTTGGTTTTTGGAAGGTAAGCAAATTTGGGGGAAGAAGGAGGAGGAAGAAAGGAAAGGAGTTTTAGTGAAAAGTTTAGCTTGAGGGCGCTCACAGGGACATAGTTGTTGCTGGGAATTTTGGGCTCGAGGGCCAGGAAACCGCAAGGATTCCTGGAGCTAGGAAGCCGAAGAGAATGTTCCTAGTTGGCTGGGAGGTTAATACTCAGATTGGGAAGAATCAACATCATCAACAACATCATCAACCCAGAAAAGGCTAAATCAACTAAGCTTCAGGCTATGCTATTAATTATTATGCTGGTAAAGAATATCAAGAAAGTAAATTCAGTTTGAAACCATGGATATGCTTGATCTCAGTCTGAAACCAAGGATATGCTTGAGCTGAAACCTTGATATGCTTGAAACCTAGAATATGATTGAGTAGAAAAAAACAAGCATCCATAATCACATTCCCAAATTAAGAAGTAAAAATAATCATCATAAAAAAAATGCCATTTCAGTCTCTCACACATAGAGAGAGGAGAGTAAATAGAAAGATGAGAGTAAATAGTGCATTTTCCGAGAGCTTAAAAAAATGTATTGACATGTATTTGAGATTTTCTTATGAAACTCGAGATTCATACTTTTGCATTAAAATATGCATAGGAGAGTAAATAGAGAGAGGAGAGTAAATAGTGCATTTTCCGAGAGCTTAAAAAAATGTATTGACATGTATTTGAGCTTTTCTTATGAAACTCGAGATTCATACTTTTGCATTAAAATATGCATCCACTTGGTCTTAGAATTCCTCAAAAATTATTATATGGAAAATTTCACAAGAGGCTACACAAATTATTATATGGAAAATTTCACACGAGGTGACACATACATGAGAAACACGCTAAGTAATTTCAATATTAAAAGCTACATATACATGGGAAATAGGTTAAGTAATTTTACTATTTTTTTTTTTAAGTTTTAGTTTCAAATAACATAAATGTCAAACAACTAAAAATGGTTAGGTAATTTCAATATTAAAAACTAAACATACATGGGAAACACGCTAAGTAATTTTACTATTTTTTTTTTTAAATTTTAGTTTCAAATAACATAAATGCCAAACAACTAAAAATGACTAGGTAATTTCAATATTAAAAGCTACATTTACACGAGAAACATGCTAAGTAATTTTAATATATATATTTTTAATTTTCATTCCAAATAACCTAAATGCCAAACCACTAAAGAGTTATATAGATTATATTGGTAGGAAGACATAATGTATTTTTTTTACAATTAGAAATTGAAAAAAAATATATTGATTCTAAAGATTATATTGGTTAGAAGACTAGTTTTTAATTTTCATTCCAAATAACATAAATGTCAAACAACTAAAGAGTTATATAGATTATATTGGTTGGAAGGCATAGTCTAAACATTTTATGTTTATGTTTTTTTTGATAATTAAAAATTGAAAAAGATTATATTGGTTAGAAGACTATATTTTTTAATTTTCATTCCAAATAACATAAATGCCAAACAACTAAAGAGTTATATAGATTATATTGGTTGAAAGACATAGTCTAAACATTTTATGTTTATGATTTTTTTGACAATTAAAAATTGAAAAAGATTTTATATTGGTTAGAAGACATAGTCTCAAAGTTTGAAAAAGATTATATTGGTTGGAAATATTATATTGGTTAGAAGACATAGTAAAGTTTATTGATTTTTTAGACAATTATTACCCAAAAACTATCAATTAGACAATTAAAAATTGAAAAATATTATATTGATTGGAAGATCCGATAAAGTTAGATTTTTTTTTAGACAATTATCACCCAAAAATTATCAATGATTTTTTAAAAACAATTATCACCCAAAAACTATCAATAAAATGATTTTTTAAACAATTATTATCCAAAAACTATCAAATAGAATGGTTGATGAAATCACAATTTTACATTATTCAAATTATGTTTTTAATACATAAATCAATTCAACCTTTTTAAAAAAAGTCATGATAGCAACCCTTTTCAAAAAGAGTCATGACAACCAGAAAATATATAATTTTGATCAACCATTGAAATCTGCAATTCTTAATATCTTTCTAATCTGCATTTCTTACTATCTTTCTAATAAAACAAAGAGATACGGAAGGAATATATAATCTCAATCAGTCATTGAAATTTTCAATTACAACTAAATTTCTAGTTAGAGGAGATAGATTTAGAGTTTAGGTGAAATTTGTTAAAAAAAATAAAAAAATATAGTAAACGTAGAACCTTTATTCTACGTCTTTTATGATTATCGTAAACTATTGCTAGCGCACACAGAAACAATGCAATTCTCAGAAATTAAGCATTTCTGTCCCGAAAAATGAAACATAAAGGGTTCAATTAATTAGCAAAACCATAATATTGCCTCCATTTATACATCTATTTCACACCAATTATAATATGAGTTTTACAAAAAGGATTTCACCTGCAAACCAAAATATTTTATATGAACCGTCTTAGAAATTACTGTTGCGCGAATGAATGGATACTGTTCAGGCAGAGCTTTGGCATTTACTCCAATGGGTAGCACTCGATTGATATTTTGTCAAAAACCATCACTATCAAGATAATTTATTTATTTAATTCAAAGGTTTCAACAAAATCTAAAGCCTACAAATGATACTCTGATGTTCGTCTCCTAGATCGATATGTTCATATAATAGCAATGGCAGGTTTACTATTACTAAAAAAATGCAATGCTGTAAAACGAGGGCTTTGAGAACATCTTCTCTTTGTCTGCGGAAGACTCTGATGCATGCGTCCCTAGCCTTGTATGATCCATGTCGTTGAATAAATGCTTGACATTCATCCCCTATCCAACGCTTGAATTCTTCGCTCTGCTGCCCGGCTACGATAAACAAAGTAAGAATATCCCCAGGCACAGTGCTCTGGATGGCCTCTGAATGCGGTTGTCGGTTCTCCAACATTGCGAGCAAGAACTCTTCCTGCTGCATTCCCTGAAGATATGCAGACACGTATGATGCACGAATCCAGTTCTTCTCTTCTTCCGTTTTCAATTTGGGAGAGCTCTTGATAATCTCCTCTACCTTCACAAAAAGACTGGCGAATTCTGAGGATGCAGGGAGATCGGCATCGAGACGCTCTTGATGAGTCCCACTTTTTCTCTCTGAAGACGTTTCCCTTCTTCCACGCAAACACGAATGCTACCGTAAGCGGCGCGTTTAAAACAGGGCTCCCTGACGGGCACCTTGGCTCCCCTGGGTAAAGCCTCTCGATGTCCGCCTGGTAAGCAGCTGCACAGTAAATTGCCAGCCTGACGGCAAGGCCATTACCGTCTTCAAGCAAGGTTATGGCTCTATTTATCCTGAACGCCTCCACGCACAGCGTCCCATATATCACCCGGTCGTGGTGGACTTCCCGCCCATTTATCGTATGCATACATCCATCAACCATCAAACGGAAATGGCGAACGGCCCGAGAGGGGAGGTCTATGCCCTAGCGAGGCACAAACGTCGATGAAGTCGGAGATGCGACTTATGCGGCCATCGGAAACTCAAAAGGTTGCATATTTAGCTTACTCCTGTGTGATCATTATAGGTAGAAACCAAAAATATATCCCAGCTCGCATGCATTATGAAGCTCAATAAATACGAATGAAAAGTCTCTCTTATCTTTTAGCTTCATTTTTGTGGTCCTTGTAATATCTCAAGCCTCGCATGTAGTTGTGAAGTTTAATAAATTCTAATGGAAAGTCTCTTTCAGTTCTCATTTGGATTTATGAAGCTTGTGGAACTAATACCTGGTGGAGGCTGGCCTATTCAACCCAGTCGATCCAGACTTCTGTGACATAATTCTTAAAGGAATCGTACCATTTTCTATACTTTGACATCAACGTGTGGTGCCGTCTTGATACCTTTCAATGAGATTAGGTTTTTAGTTTTTGACTTCAAGCTGTGGTGCCGTGATACTTTGCACTTGTGTGTTGTGTTTGTTCATTCTGAATCTAAGTTAATCAAGACGGTTAATTATAGTAACTAAATCGAGTAGAATTACTTTTTAGTTCAGGCGAGAACTTCAATGGATTGCAAAACGAAATAATCGTTAGCATGGCCAAGATGGAGGCACTGGTATTTTGGGCGTCAATTGCAATCCATTGTTTTAGTCATCATAATGTTCATGTGCATGGATTGCAATCTAAGTTAACGATCAGCAGACATGACTTCCCTCCCAACTTTATTTTTGGCGCAGGCACATCTTCTTACCAGGTCCCTCAACCCTTACTTCACTGACTTGTTGTTTCCATGTTATAAATATTGCGTATTTATATAAAGCTTTGCAATATATTATTTCCTGTTTCTGCATGATACCTGTAGGTTGAAGGCGCTGCAGCAGTGGATGGCCGAAAGCCCAGTATTTGGGACATTTACACCCAAGCAGGTCGGCCCTCTCAAAAAACTTTTTTCACAATTCAAATTTTTAACATCAATGTTAAGCATTGAATAATTGACAGGTAATATGCCGGATGGAAGCACGGGCGACGTAGCAGCAGATCAATACCACCATTATAAAGTAATTTCTATTGCTCCTCTCTTTGGTGTAGAACTTGACATTTGGAGACCTTATTACTTATAATCCCCATAGTCACCTGGATGTTATCGCCTGCCAGGAGGACGTTGCTCTAATGAATGAAATGGGGTTAGACGCATACAGATTTTCCATATCCTGGTCTAGGGTTATACCTGGTAACGCAGAAATTCAAATATTTATTCATGTACAATCGACAAAAGTTAGCAGTAGACTATTAATAGAATTATTTTTAACATACTGGATGCATTCCTGCAGATGGAAGGGGTGCCGTGAATCCCAAGGGGCTTGAATACTACAATAATCTTATCAACGAACTTATCAGCCACGGTAATATACATGACCTTCAAGACCTCTGAGAGAAAAGGCTAAGGATATCGTTGCAATGCAATTGATGCGTGCAAATTTGGCAGGTATTGAACCACATATCACACTATATCACTTCGATCTGCCCCAGAGTTTGGAAGATGCCTATGGAGGATGGCTCAGTCCCCAGATAGTGTAATTCTATCCTATTTCATTGTACTATTGATAAAATATAATAATTCACAATCTATTCTCTGTCTAGCACTTCAATCACAGTTTGCAATGGCATGTTTGGGTGCAGGGAGGATTTCAGAGCATACGCAGAAGTTTGTTTTAGAGAATTTGGCGACAGAGTGAAGTTCTGGACAACTTTTAACGAAGCCAATGGATTTACCACTTTTGGTTATGATTTTGGTTACTGGCCACCTAACAGATGTTCTTATCCCTTTGGTTTCGTGGGCAACTGTAGTGCTGGTAACTCCACAGTGGAACCATACATCGCTGGTCATTATGTTCTGTTATCTCATGCAGCAACCGTAGGGCTTTACCGACAGAAGTTTCAGGTTCTGTAGTGTAATCATATTAAGATTCCTTACATTGATTTTGTTCTTCTTTCGTATCTTTTGGCATTAATATCTTGTTTGCCGGGTATCCAAAAACTTGCACAAATGTTTTATTGTTCCTGTGGCCACTTATGTTATTGGGACTTTACAGACTCGTTGGAAGTATCACAATTTTTCTTTGATCTATTTATACCTGCAGAGCAAGCAAAAGGGCTCCATCGGCATCTCGATCTGGGCCGAGTGGTATGTACCCATGACAAACTCGTCTGAGGACATCGCTGCGACTCAAAGGACCATTAACTTCCAATTTGGTTGGTGAGACATCGCTTTCTTGAAAATATGGCAGAAACAGAAAATGCCTTCACTCACTGTTTTCTGATTAAATTTCATTATTATGATGTGTAGATTCTTTCTCTGATTGAGCAGGTTTGTAGAGCCTGTTATTCATGGAGATTACCCTTCTTGTATGAAGAAGATTGTAGGCTCCAGGTTGCCTTCTTTTTCCAAACAAGAATCCGAAAAGCTGAGAGGATCCTCCGATTTCATTGGTCTCATCCATTATACTACCAGCTATGTTTCGGATTCTCCTAGTTACAGGGATCTACACAATAGAGACTACACGACAGATTCGTTGGCAACTACGTCAGGTATATAAGTGCGGTTAACATATTTAAAAACTTCTTAATAGGCAGAGTTTATCAAATAAAAAGTATACGACTTATACAAAACAGTTTCCTTTAGCCTTTATGGAAGTGGATTCTGGCACATCTAGATATGCATAAATGCAGCGTATCGAAACGGCATCCCTATCGGTGAGGTAGGCATATCATATATTCATCTGTATAGAGTTAAATGAATGCACAATGCTATCTACCAAGTTTGGCCTGATAGCTTCATGTTGTGTTAAATCCATTGATTGAAGTTGTCACCTGGTGGGCTTCCTGTTGTTCCCTGGGGGATGCAAGGATTACTGGAACACTTCAAGCAACACTATGATAATCCTCCCATAATAATCTACGAAAACGGTACGTTCTTGTGCTTATATCTACTTTCATGTAGGCTTTGACGAATATTGAACTGAAAATTTTATCACTTATTTTAAACTGTGTTCTGATCCCTGAGTAGGATATCCCATGCCCAAAAATGAATCTCCTTCAGTTCCGGATACATTAAATGATAAGCCCAGGGTAGCCTTCCTCCATGACTATGTTGAAAGCTTGCTCGCTGCCATCAGGTACGTTAACCATCACGGATGTTATTGATATTTTTCTCCTTCCATTAATCCATTGGAAAACCTGGGATTCGGTGTCCGTTGCTTAGGAAGTTGGAGTGTAAGTATGCAGGAATGGATCAAACGCTCGTGGGTACTTCGTGTGGACTTTCTTGGATTGTTTTGAAGTTTTATATGGTTATCAGCTCGGTTTTGGATTGTACCACGTGGATTTCAAAGATACAAATTTGAAGAGAGATCCAAATCTTTCTGCTCGTTGGTACACCGAATTTTTAAAAAGAGACCAAAATCATCGACTGGCCGGATCTTCTTAATCCGGCCGTGCTTCTCCGGAAGAACAGGGATCCATTCAAGAAATGTAGGCTGTGAAGGTAACGGACCAATATAGAGTACAACAGTTGATTGGACCTGTGTATGGATTTGATATTGGAAGGTTGAAAATGTGGCTTTGTTGTTAAGAGAATCTAGCATTATTATACTGTAATTGTTTTCGTGAAACTATATTGTAATTGTTTTTGTCAAATTATTCTGACCTTCCATTAGTATACGGTAGCTGTTTTAATATAAAAATTTATAGAAGAGTTTTTTTTTTTATGAAGGTTCAAATGTGAATATATATTAATTAGAAAAATGTTTTCATTATAAAGTAGAATTTTATTTTCAAATATTATATTTTATTTATGATTGATTAAAATGGTGTTGAATAATTTTAATGGTTTAAAATTTAATTGTCAAAAATAAAAAAATATAATAAAATTTCAAAAAACATATTAGAATTTAACATATTATTATAAGTATTATTAGTTCATAAATGAAAATAAATTGATTGTGTCCTGTAGTTACAGAATATGTTTCTTTTAAAGTTACAGGACCAAATCCTGAGTGTTGATGAATTGTCAAATGAATATATATTAAATTAAATATTTATAAATTATAAAATAAATTTTAAATTTTCAAATATTATATTTTAATTTTATGATTGATTAAAATGATTGATATGAATAATTTTATCTAGTTTAAAATTTAATTGTCAAAAATAAAAAAATATAATAAAATTTCAAAAAACATATTAGAATTTAACATATTATTATAAGTATTATTAGTTCATAAATGAAAATAAATTGATTGTGTCTAATGATTAAGAATATGTGTTTCTTTTTAAGAGGTTACAAGTTCAAATCACAAGGTGTTGATGGTGTGATGAAGGGGGAGGTATGAGGAAGAATGGTTGAATGAACCATGTAGCTGAAAATGATTCCTAGAGAACTATATGACCACATAGATATTTAGATAAGTAGTCATTAAGGAGAGTGTTGGAATATATAATTCCTACTTATCTAATATGCTTGCTAATGTATTGAGAAGTAGAGTCAATCTCTACATCTTATTCTTAGGAGGTTGTTTGAGAGTTGGATTTGTGAGATCCATGTTTGATGTATTGTTGAGATATTATCTCAACCTTTCCAATTAATTATTGAAAGAAAAAGACCCCTTATCCCACTTGAGTATATTAGTAGTAGTACAAACTATAGTATATTTGTAGTAGAAGAAGCTATATAATGGGTTGTAAAGTAAAAGTTATTGTACCTAATTGTACAACTCTGTTTATATTGGAGGTTGCTTACTCAAAGAAACAAGTAAATATTGCATTTAGTTTTGAATATTAATAAAGATTTTCTTATTGTGTTATTTTTCAATTCTTATTTTTTTCTTTATGTAATTATATTTCCATCTATCTTACTCTGCTTGATTATTTTTGACATCTGTACTTTGATTGTTTTGCTATAAATATTCTATTTTAGCCAACAAAGAATATCATAGTTTTATTTTGATTATTTTGCTATGAGTATTCTATTTTAACTAACAAGAAACATCGTAGTTCTTTCCGATATTCCATTACAACACATTTATTCAAATTAAATGGTCATATTTTGGTTACTAACTTGATGGTTTCTCTCATAATCTACTTTGAATCATTCTCTGATTGTGGAGATTCATTCATATACTACTTTGATTCATTCTCGGATTGTGGACATTCATTCATATATGAATGAGATCAGTTATGTTACAAATTCCACAATGCAAGTTGTTGTATCTATATTTCTTCCATTCAATATGTCAATGAACTTGTACGTGCGAGGCTTCCCAAAATTTTATATCCTTAATTAAGTTTTTGGTTTCCCTTCTAATTTATAGAGTAATTTCTTCTTTTAGTTATTTTATATTCACTTTGTTAATTGAAAAATAATATAGTATTTCTAACAATACATTTCACACCTTCCCCATACATCGTTCATAATACTTAGACCATGTGAAATGTGGTGTTCTATAGCAATAAAATAAAATACTTCATTAATTCTTCCATTTTATTTATCTTTTTCTCTTAATTATTTCAATATGACATCTCTGAATCCAAGATTACAATTGTTAATACTGGTTAACCTTTGGTATTAGGTGTCTTATTTTTTGAATTTCCTCCATTCTATCAATCCTTCTCTCAATCATTTCAATATGACATCTCTCCATTCAAGGTTACAATTTTTAATATTCTTTAATTTTTGCTATTAGGTGTATTATTTTTATGTTTAATGATGCATGCTTATCGGATTTTTCTAAATTAAATTGTTAAGTTATTTTAATTTTTTTTAGAAATATCATATAAATAAATAAATACAAGTAAAATTTAATTTAATTTATTTAATATATATTTTAATATAATATTAAATACGTGGAGAAAAGAAATTTTAAAACTATATAAATATAAGTGAAATTTAATTTAATTTACTCAATATATATTTTAATATAATAGTAAATAATTTAATTTACTCAATATATATTTTAATATAATAGTAAATACGTGAAGAAAAGAAATTTTAAAACTATATAAATACATAAATTTTAAGTAATAGATATATTTTTATAAAAAAATAATAAAATTTATTGAGAAACTAATTATTTATAAATTAAATTATTTTTATATTAAAAAAAATGAAGATAATTTTTATAAATAAATAAATTTACATATTTTATTTTTTATTTTTTAACTAAATAGTAGTTAAAATTTCATGCTTAGTAAATATTATTGTTTGAAAAATAAATAAATAAATAAAAATATTTAAAACAAATGAAAATTTTAAATGAAAATTTTAAAATGATGTATAGTTTTATAATAAGTTGAAATTTTGTAGAAAATAAGATTTTTCATCTATTTAGAATTTGATTAAAAATTTGACAATATAAAAAATTAAACAATATAAGGAAAAAGTTATTATTTAATATAAAACCACATAATTTTGATTTGCATAAACCTTCTAACTTTTAGATATTTGTATTTATGGAAAATGCAAGCTACAAGAGGCACAAACATTTATAAATGAAAATTTCCCACAGGACAAATCCGTCAAGTTATAGATATAATGTATGTTTCCTACATAGTCATGTGCATGAAAAGGGAAAAATGAAATAGAAGCATGTAAGTCTATTATACAATGTTTTACAGGAACTCTCGATAAATGGTGAGAAATAGAGTTTTCACAAACATTCCAGACATGATTTATGACAGATCGATCATAGCTACAACTAATGCTACTTCAACTTTATGCTACACCTTCAAACATATAAACTTAATTTGACAACAGTCTAATAATAATACAGGATTATGTCATACGCAAAATTTCTTCGGAACATACATGAATTGCAATGAATACAAAAAGGAAGGGTGGAATTTTCTCAGGAAAGAGAATAGGAATAAGACATATTTCACATTATTGAAATTCAGAAGTGTATATACTAGTATGAGGGGATTATATCCTGTTTGGATATCGGATTAGTGGAGAGAATTCGGCATCAACAAAAACGCAGTGGACCCAACATACTTAAATATAGAATGCACATCCAAAGATATTCCACTAAGAGAAATCCGTGATCTCTTTGAATCTGACAAAATTATTGATGACATGATCTTGTCAATGTATGCACCTCATCATCTCCAATGGCTTGTAAAAATGAGAATCTCTGCACAATCATTCCAAGGATGAACAATCATAGTACGTAAGCTTTACTCAAAAAATTGGGAAACTGGTGGAGCCTATTCCCAACAATATAATATGGGGATGCATTGTGATCATGACTAGTATATTCTTCGTATGATTTGATTTTCATGCAAATCCTTAGAACTTAGAGAACTTCTCCGACGTTTGGTGCGGTTTGACCCACATTCTAAGGAATCTATTGGAAAGTAAATAATTTACGAAAAACATTGTCAGTTTGTAATAAAAGAGTTTGTCAACCATTCATGACAATTCTGGCATGTTTCATCGGTACAGAGTCTAGATAAAGTCTATAAATAAAGCTCGGGGGCACTCATTTGAGGGATCGAGTTTTCGAGTCTTGGTTAGTATTTTTCTTTTGAGCTCCCTCCTATTTGAGCTCTGAGTCTTTCTTTCGCGAGTTTGATAGTCTACGTAGGAACTACTCCACTGGGAGCCTGTGAACTAAAGTGGTAGAACTCACAAGTTTGTTTGAAGAGTTGGTTAGTATTTTCCTTTTGAGCTTCCTTATGTCTGATCTCTGAGTCTTTCTGTCGTGAGTTTGATAGTCTGTGCAGGAAATACTCTGTTGGGAGCTTGTGAACTAAAGTGGCAGGACTCACAAGTCTGTTTAAAGAGTTTCCCAGTAGCACCAGAAGCTTAAGGGTTTCCAGATAATTCCTAAGGTCAAGCTATATTCTACTCAGGTCTAAGGTATCCTGAAATGTGCTATGGTTGAAAGATCTGAATTTGAGTTTGTAAGTATGAAAAGATCTATAAATATTTTCTAAAATTAATAGAAATATTTCCGCAATGCATGTTTATATCTTTTCTTCTAAGTAAAAGTTCATTCAAAGTTCACCCAAGGTTCTCTTAGGATTCTGGAGCATTATTATCCTTCTTTTTTCCCCTCTAAGACAATGAAATCACTCAGGGAGTCTGTTGAAGGAAAGGCGTTGAATCTGCTTGAAGGATCATGTGAGGGTTCGTGTAGAAGTTCATAACATCAAAAAAAGGTGAAAATAAAAAAACAAGCATCATTCCTCGTTGAGGGACGCCTCTGCAAGAAATTGGTATAAGATCCAATCCAGGTTCCATGGATTCTCCCTCAAGTTCTAATACTTCTCATTCTATGTCTTATAAAGAAATGAAGCAGAAAGAAGTATAAGAAAGTCAGAATGCTAAAAATGAAATATCAACTATTTCTCATTTGTTTGGTTCAATGAGAATATGTGAAATGAATAGTTTCAATAAGTATATAAAGAAGAAAATCCTCTCCCTAGGTGGCAACTTCCTAAGTTATCTACTAAAGATATTTATGATGATATGCTTATGTTTCAATTATGTGCATCCTCCCAAATTAAAAATCATTGAAACAGTATCTGAATTCCAACATAATGCATTTGATCATTGTATTATCCCTACCTTAGACCTTGATGAAATTAGGGTTGAAGCCAAAAAAAGGCAGCACAAACTTCTTACATCTTGGATGTATCAAAATAGGAATTGAACCTATGCACAAAGCTGGTATACCTACATTCACTCTTATTGTTGTGCTTGATAATCATTTCAACAAATTTGTCCATGCTCTAATAGGAGGGGTTCAAGGTGATCTTGTCAGAGGCCCTATCTGGTTTGACTGTCATCCAAATTTCAGAGTCTTTTTCGCTGACCCGAACCTAAAAGATATATTGCAAGTTAAGGTTCTCACCAAAGGATATGATATGAATCCTTGTTATGAAAATATTGCAATCCATTATAAGTTGACACTCAGATATAATAACACTCTTTGTCCAACAATTTTGCATGCACCTAATAGAGATTCAGAGAGTTCTATCTTAGTATATACCTCTGTAGACAATGACAAACTTGTTCCCCAAGCAATTTCATGGGAAAAATTAGATTTTCCTACTAAATGGGTAATGCAGGCTCCTAAGCCCTCACCCAAAATTACTCTCAATACTACAGATATTGTAGAAGATAACACTCAATCAATTATTCAATTTCCTCCAAGAAGGTTTGTCTCTTCTAAGTCATCATATTCTGCATTACATACATCCAGACCTGAATGTTCTCACACTCCCATTTTTCAATGGCCACCCATTCCAGGACTCATCCAATGTCGTTTATGCTCTTCTCTTGTCTCTAACCAGTCTTCTTAGAGAAGCCAACATGGTGAAGTATTTTTAAACTTTTCATCTACATATTCTTTTCCATCTCCAAATTTTGAAGGCATAGATCCACCCATTTGTACTCATGAACCCATCTGGATGGCACCACCTTCTATTCTTCCAAGACAATGTCCTCTATGTCTTAAGATGGTCAATACCCAATGTCAAGTATGCTCTCCTTTACATAAAAACCATAATCCCATAAGTGATTATCCTCCATCCTGGATCTCAAAAGAAAGTTGTCCTCATCCAAAGTGTTCTGATACAACATACATAGATTTTCCACATGAAATCCATGTATTAATGATGCATCATATTCCTGAGCTAGAAACAAATGATCCTAGACTCANAATGGGTAATGCAGGCTCCTAAGCCCTCACCCAAAATTACTCTCAATACTACAGATATTGTAGAAGATAACACTCAATCAATTATTCAATTTCCTCCAAGAAGGTTTGTCTCTTCTAAGTCATCATATTCTGCATTACATACATCCAGACCTGAATGTTCTCACACTCCCATTTTTCAATGGCCACCCATTCCAGGACTCATCCAATGTCGTTTATGCTCTTCTCTTGTCTCTAACCAGTCTTCTTAGAGAAGCCAACATGGTGAAGTATTTTTAAACTTTTCATCTACATATTCTTTTCCATCTCCAAATTTTGAAGGCATAGATCCACCCATTTGTACTCATGAACCCATCTGGATGGCACCACCTTCTATTCTTCCAAGACAATGTCCTCTATGTCTTAAGATGGTCAATACCCAATGTCAAGTATGCTCTCCTTTACATAAAAACCATAATCCCATAAGTGATTATCCTCCATCCTGGATCTCAAAAGAAAGTTGTCCTCATCCAAAGTGTTCTGATACAACATACATAGATTTTCCACATGAAATCCATGTATTAATGATGCATCATATTCCTGAGCTAGAAACAAATGATCCTAGACTCAGAGAAGCATTTAGCTATTGTAGACCACCAGGAACTAGAAGATATGGATTAGGGTATATTGAAAAAATAGATGGAATAATTCCATCTTGCAGATTTGAAAATCCATTACCCATAGGACTACAAAAACCATCAGTCCCAGAGATGCACAAATTCTTTTCCCTTATGATTGGATGTCCTAGAAGAAGATTAAACATAGACTGGATTAAGGGAATGCTAAATTGGGATTTGTTTACCCATCGCCAATCCAAAGAATTTAATGTCATTACTTCTGCAGAACTAAATAAAGAATTATCTGAGCAATGACAAACATATATGTCAATAAAGGATTTGTGGATATCCTTTTATAAATGGTACAAACTTTCCCCAAAGGAAGCAATTCAAATGATGTATTCTAAAGAAAGTATCAGTACCAAACAAAAATGGAATGCCTTAGATGGACAAACAACTAAGACCCATTTTCCTTTTCCCCATTTTACGGGAATGATTCTAGGAGAAGAGGAAAAACAAACTAAGGCTACTCCCCTCATGATTCACAAGGAAGAATCTCAACAAACAAATTCAGAGAAAATACTTCAAAGTGTGTTTGAACAGTTAAATTGGACAAATACTGCTCTAAGAGGGATGTGAGCACATACTTTTATAACCAATGACTATGCTAGAAAGCAACAAATAGATCAACTTCAAGTCTCTACAAATCAAGTTGCTTCTAGTATAAACTTTGTTGATTCCCATGTATCTGAAATAAAAAACACTTTAGAAAGTGAAAAAGACTTTTAAAAAAAAAACTATGAAGAACTAATGGAAAGATTAGGTGAAGCTTTTAAGAACATAGGGGAATCTATTGTTAAAGTACCAGGAAAATCTAGAAAGCTTCCTGACAAATCAATTCCTAGTTCTTATTTATTTCCATAAAAGGTCTCATTAGTAAACTCTACAGTCTACATTCCTGAAGAAATTGATTTGAAGAAAAGGTTTCCAGTCCATTTCCCCCAGAACAAGAAGAATCATCCTCAACTCATCTTTTGGTTACACAATCACATATTCTCCCTGCTAAAGAACCAGATGCACACCTTTATGGAAAAGGCAAGCTACTAGATGCACACACATTTACAGATGGAAATTTCCCATAATGGAACATAGATAGTATGACCACAGGACAAATCCGTCCAGTTATAGACATAATGTATGTTTCCTACAGAGTCATGTCCATGCAAAGGAAAAATGAAATAGAAGCATGTAAGTCTATTATACAATGTTTTACAGGAACTCTGGCTAAATGGTGGGAAATAGAGTCTTCATCTGCCCTAGTTGAGAATATGGAAAAAAAACAAGTTAAAGATGAAAATGGGGATAAGGTGTTTAAAGAAGATGGCCAAGCAAAAAATAATATGATAGGTGCAAATGTCTAAAACCATGAAGGTTGATAGAGACAAGTTGGGACCATAAATTTCCCATGAAGAAAACCAACAAAGTTACCAACTTAACAAGAACTGTGACCTTAAAACAAGAACTCTAGCCCTTAAAACCCATATTTTTGCATAAAAAACATGAAAATCGACCCTCAAATGAAAAAATGGTGCTGCGGGTAGCACCCTTTTTTTTTAAGTTAAAATTATAACAATTTTCAACCATAGCTTTAAATTCTTGTAAAATTGTAAATAAAAATATTAAAATTGACCCTCGAATCAAAAAGTGGTGTTCAGAGCCTCACTTCTTGTTAAATTTTGCTAGGTTAAAATTAAAACTTTTTTGAAATCATCGTATTGATAACCAATATTGTTACGAACAAAAACCTTAAAATCAACCTTCAAAACAAACCTTAGTGCTAGCGATAACACTCTTTTTTTCCCAAGACTAATATTACTACTTGTTTGAAACTGTAACCTTGATCATTGTTAACGTTACAAACCAAAATCTCAAAATCATACGCTAAATCAAAACACACACACACATATATAACTTTTTTTTTAATTATAAAAATAACACCAAAATCACACACACACAGAAAACAAATTTAATTTTAAAGCAATTTAAAAATGATAAATTACACTAATTTTATATAAAATTTAAAATTTAAAAATTAAAAATTAAAACTATCCTATTTGCTTTAGGAATTAAATAAAATTAAAACTTACACTAATTTATAAAATTTAAAAATAAAAAATTAAAATTATCCTAAACT
>SNQJ01S0001460.1:20062-33252 GCA_010110895.2 Picea sitchensis
CTCTTTCCGAGGAAATGAAGAAAACATACGGCATAGAGAGGGGCTCGCGTGGAATCATACTAAAAAGAATTAGCGATGCAACCACTAGGATGGCCACAAAACTCATGGCCTGGAAACTATTGAGGAAGTGTCGCAAGGAGGAATTCCATGCACGGGTTGTCACAGCTGCAGTCCAGTGCACTAATGGAAATATGCTTAGTTGGGCCCCCTACCTATTGAATCTATTCCTCGACGACTGCAAAGACGCACAGGATTTGAGGAAAAAATTTCACTATTCATGCTTGATAATCTTGATAGCATTTGTTGGGTGGAGGGGACCTCCATATTCGTATTTTTGTGACATAATAGGTCATTGTCACGCAACGTGATATACCTCAATGGGGAGCACTTCAGACCCCAAGAGAAGAAGTGGCAACGTGGGTACCTTTACGCAGTACTTCAACGACATCCAGGAGAGTATAGCAAATACATGGAGAATCACTTTGGAGGTTGTCGCATAGTACCAAGGCATNTGGACAACCCATCTTGATCATGTGGATTGAGTTCTACATCTACTCTCTCAGCACCAACGTTTCCTCAAACAATCTAAATGTGCTTTTGGAGCCTCAAAAGTCGAGTACTTGGGTCATATTGTTGGAAAGGAAGGTTTCAGGGTGGATGCTAAGAAGATTGAAGCTATGCAAGATTGGCCTTGCCCAAAGACTCTCAAAATATTGTGGGGTTTTCTGGGTTTAACAGGATATTATCACAAGTTTGTTAAGAATTATGGAAAGATTGCGGCGTCTTTCAGTGCTCTCCTTAAAAATAATTCTTTCACTTGGACTCCTGCAACTTGTTGACACTTAAAATTGCAATGATGAATACTACTCGCAAATGATTGCCAAGCTATATTATTTATTATTATAATAATAATAATAAACAAGTAGGTGGGACCCCCTTGTAGACTAGTGATACTATGATGGATATGTTGCGCTTATATATATATTTTTTGTTACGATGATACCAGCACAGTCTCTACAATTGATGATTCAAATTATGGTTTAAAATGTTTTGGTGACATAAGATGATGGTTGATTATTGCATGGCACTGGATTGTTTTGATGTCCATTAAAAAATTACATTAAGGATGCCTTATGGATAAAAGGATCATTATCGGTTTGGTTTGACATTGCAATTAAACATAGGTTAATCGTTTTATTTATGATCTTGATTAAGGATGATATGGGAGGTTTTTCAAATAAAAGGACTATGTACAAGCCCTAAGGTTATATGTAATTGTGACAAACAAAGGGTGTATAAACCCTTGCTGCTAGACTTATGCGCTTTGTGTGAGGCATATGCGGTAACGTTATAACACATGGTTATTTAAAAAAAAGAAGGTTTTGACAATAATTTGGGTGGCACATTATGTAAATGGATATATCAATGGGATATTTGGTTGAATTAATGGTTAATGTTATGGTAAATTGGTTGGCTTGTACGTTGAATTGAATGAGGCTGGGGAAGGAAGAAATGTGCATTTACTGCATGTCCCTCAAACAACCCTTGAGGATTGTCACCCTAGCCATACTTGTATTTGGTTTTTTGGCTCTGGTGGTTGTTTGTGCTCCACGTTTTTTGGTTGTGAAGGAAGATACACTCTAATTCTCTCCCTTGAGCAAGCTTTTCCAAGTATGGTTCCTTATTTTTCCATCCATGATGGTTCCTCTACGTTATGAATCGATTTTTGGCTCAGAATGGCTTGAGGTATGTGTTTTTCTTAAGTTTTTTGGACTGTGTATTGGTGTTGTACGTGGGTTCTTTTGTGAATATTCTAGACTGTTGGTTTTTTAAAGAAGAGGAATGGGTATTCTTTTCTTGTGTTTATTGGTTAAATCATAGAAAAACATGTTTGGTCAGCTTAGGGTTTTTTGTTCTGGTTCTCTGTGGATACTTATGATTATGGTTTAGCAAGCTCTGATCTTTGCGCATTGGTTTTGAAACCAGTCTTGGTGTTAAGTTTTTCCACTCCTTTTCGTCCCTATGGTTGATATGTTTGTCTCTCTGGGTTGTAATGTGAACTGTTAAGAGTTGGAGTGTTTCTTGCCATGTCTTGGCCAAGCCTCAAGCTGTTATGTATCATGGTGATGCCCTCATTATCGTTGTTTTTAGGAAACATTGCATAGTTGGGTTTAGTATCACCCAAAACTTTAAATGGAATATTGTATATGTTTTTGGTTGGCGATGGGTTGTGCTCAGACATTGTCTTCATAGTGCTTGTAAGAGTTTGTTTCCTCTCGTTATCTATTGAGGGTGGTTGAATGTCATGTTTTGGTAACCCTCACTATCAATCATATTGTTATAGGTTATGTGTCTATGGTGAATTTGAAGAGGGCACGAGTTGTTTGTGTCTTCAAAGACTATCCCTTGATTGAGTCAATTGTTGTTATTTCTCTGTGACAAATATTTAAAGGGTACGAGTTGTCTGTGTCCCTGAGGACTTATTCATTTGGTTGAGCTATTTGTTCTTAATTCCATTTGATTTTTAAAACCCTAATAACGATCTTGATATCATTTCAAATCCATTCAAAGGTAAAGAGCACTGTGTGTTTGTTTGGTCGATTGGGCACGCTTTGGCTCTATCTCTCATTGGGAAATTTTTAAAAGAAGTATGTACATGTTACATTTATGAGAATATCAAGCTCTGTTGGCACAGGGGCAGACCCAGGGTTCAATGCTACAATAACGCACCAACAAAACCCTAACTACCGGCCTTTTCGGCAACACCTGCGAAGCAGATGAAGTCTCACCTGAGGTAGAGGCAGGGGTGGTTGCAAGACTCAAGTGTCTGCAACCTTAGATGGGACACAGATCTGTGATTATAACTCTTAATAAATCACTTAGCATTGTTGGTTCCTTAATATGCAATCAATAACCACTTCGCTGGTAAGACAGATCTTCACAAAATTCACAATGAACTAACGTATTCAAGCACTTAGCATCAACAGAGTATTCCGATCTAATAGATCCAACACTTAGCACATACATATAAATCAGATTTAACATTCTACACTTCATTAGCACCAAACATAAACATATCTACTGTTTTTAAGTTTATGTGGTGAGGAGTTTCGCATGTATTGTTGGTATGACTCATCAACTATGACTCATCAATATGTATTGTTGGTATTATTGACTCCCTTCTTGGGTTATCTGAGTTATTGACACAGGGTTCATGTCATTCAGAATTCCAACAAAGCCTCTAAAACTATCGGCCCTCCTGGTGAACCAGAAGGCAACACAACACCGAAAAGGTATTGCACAGTCTCACCCGAGATAGCTCTAAATGGGTTATTGTAAGACTCATGTGTTTATAGTCTAGGACATAGTAGGGGATAAAGGGTTTCTGGATCAAGGCCCTATTCTAGGAACCAACATTACAATCTACTTGTCCCTTGAAGTCGCATATATATATTACACAGTATAATTCCAAAAGGGTATAACAGATTCACAACAATGTATTAACTCATTCATCAAATTCAACCATTAATTGCTAACAGAAAGGAAAAACATCCATGCATTCATCATATAACACAAATATTACTATGGCTCACCCCTCCCTAGGCTACATCCACAACGATTTGGCTCTTGGCTCTTTTAATATGGTAGTTCTTGATTTTCTTGCACCGCGCGCTTACAATTCTCCGCAAAATTGGTTAAGATCTATGTGAGGTGAACTAGATCGCACCAAGCTCTACAGCCTGTGGTCTAATCCTCAGATCTACCTTCCCTCATATCTTCCTTTCTTAACATCTTACAGAACTCAGTTCATACAACTCGAAACCCTTCACGTATCGCCTATGCTCTAAAGTAACAACAATACTCGAAAAATCACTCACTGACAATTGTAATCCCCATAAAAACTAACATAAGATCAAACCTATATGATACTTTCGTATCTATATTTATACATTTCGTGATTTTCAGCCACTTACAAAATATTACCAAAAACCTAACCCTTCTTATGCTAGGTTTTTATCCCATGCACGTGTTGTTCTTCTTCCAGCTGTCGCTTTCCTTTGTGCATGCTTTCTTGCATTCGCGTGTGCTGATCTTTTGCCAGTTGTCACTTTGATTTCCTGCACACTTTCTTTCCCATGATCATCCTTCTTTCCAATTCGGCCTAGTGTCAACAGGCCCCCAACACTGACATGTGACTCGCCCTGAGTCACCTAATTGTGCTATGCTACCTCGATCTCCCTGGTCATTGTCTGGAACGTTTTCTGTAATTCTGCTGCTTTTATCAGTGCCTGCATGGTTTTCTCTTTGATGATATCAATTGTTTGCAATGCCACTTCTTCTCTCAGTAGTCCTGCAGATTATAGCTCAGTCCATGCTGACTGTGTTCTGGCTTCTTCTGCCTGCTCCAGTACTGCTGCTATCCATTCCTGCAACAGTTCTATTTGAGCCTGACACCCCTGTTTCTGTGTTTGGGCAGTGAGAAGTTCTGCTTGTAACTTATTTATCTCTTGTGTCCCCTTGACCCATTCTGAAATTGGGATGTTCTTCTGTTGCTGCTTGAATTCTTGGATCGTTGCATTGATCCTTTCCTCCTCCTTGTCTCATTGTTGGATCTTTGGATCCTCTTCCATCTTTGTCTAGAGTTGCGTTGCTTCATCTAGCAAGTCGACTGCTTTGCTAACTTGTTTTTCTAGTTCCTGGAGTTGCACTGTTTCTTCCTGCTTCCTTTTCTCCTTTATTGCTGGTGGAGTTGTCGGTCTAATCTGTCCATGGAGAGTCTCGATCTCCTTATTATACTAATCAATTGCCTGCGCAATCTGATCGATCTTCTTTGTAGCTGGGAGTTCATTTCCTTGCGCAGTAGTTGGAAGTTTCCCAAAAATTTCTTCCACTCTGTGTTCCAGTTCATTTCTGCGAGCCTTCTCCTCCTGAGTTTCAGTTTTGGCCCGCGTGCAAACTGTTTCTAGTGTTTCCTGCTTCTTTGTTGCTTGCTCTAGCTCGACCAAGTTTTTATGTGCTTGATACTGTATCTCATGGTTGACGCTAACCTACAATTGGTATAAGGCCTTTGCTGGCATCCATGTTAAGACTAGTTGGATCTGATCCAAATCCTTCAGTGGTGTCTGTCCCACAATCTCTTCCATTCGTAGCATGCTAGGTTTTATGTAGACCGTGGAATGTGGCTTCGGAAGAACTGATTCGCGTTCTCCTACCTCCATCCTTTTTGTGGTCTCTGCACTCGATGGCTCTATGCCTCTACTTCTACTCATAATCTGGTCTTCTCCGAATTTCTTCAGGAGTTGTCCCATTTTTGCTAGTTCCTTCTACAGTTTATCCTTGTGGTGCGCTGCATGATTGAAGTCCTCTATGAGGCAGTCCTGGACCATTCTGGGAATCATCTCGCCATCGTCCTATGTGATTGTGTATTCTGGTGGTGGTTGTTGTGCCTTTGATTTCTTGCGTGCACCTGTTTCCTGTACCGTTGGTCTCTTAGTTCCTCCTAGTTCCTGTGTGATGGGGTTCGTCGCGGTTTCCTGTGCTCCCTCAGCTAGTTTCTGTTGTTCGTTGGTCGACTGAGTGGTTTTTGTTCTCTCCTTCTTAGTCCTTGGCTGCTCTAAGCCACCCTCTACCGGTGTCAAATTGCTTTGTCCCGTTCTTGGTTTATTGGGTATTGGAATTTTTGGAGGCTGTGGTTCCACCTACGGGCCCCCTTCTTCTCCTATTTGCGTCGGTACTTCCCTAGGTATAGTTGGAATCCTCCATTCATCAGGCCATTCATTGATGATCATGGAGATATCACCCTTGGTGATGCAATAGTGCATCTGTAGCCACTGTTTATGCGGATCTTGCCTTGGCTGTATCCACATGGCTTGTCGCCTAGCCCAGAAATGGGCAATGACCCTGTATCGTGCGACAACCTCTAGTGTTATTCTCCATGCTTGGATGATGGCTTCTTTTATCTCCCATAGGTAAGCTTCTAATATAATTCCATTCTCCTTCTTATTCTTGGCCAGTGGCACAAATTTCAGGATGCAATATCTGGCTCCTCCTGGTTGTGGTGTGGTACAGAAGGTGACGTGGTCCAGTTCTTTCCATCCCATGAAAGCTATGAGAGTACTCATCCATGAGTAATGAAATTTTGTACCTGCGTCATGTGCATCTGTGTAGTCTACTTGGAACAAATTTGACAGGTATGGTGCCCAGCGCATGAAGGTGCCTTCTGCGCACTGAGCTGCAACAACGATGACTCCTGTCGGTACTTCGTCTTTGCAGCATTTTCTTAGAAGTTTGCAGGCTAAGATCTTTGTGCCCAGTTGTGTAGCGACATTGTTAATTCGCTTGATTATAATGCCTCTTGTTCCTCTATCAGTGCCATACTTCTTCTTCATCTCTTCTGCCAATGCTTTTTGCTTGGACTTGTCATCCATAATCAATGCAGGATCCATACCCCGGATGGGTAGTCCTGTTATTTGCACAATAAGTTCAATAGTTATGGGGGCGGGTTTGTATAGCCATACATCCCCTCCATGCATAACTACTAACAGTTGTTTGATGCATGCCATCTCATATTGGCCTCTGCCAAAGTGTGGTATCTTCAGCAATCCTAAGATTTCAGTTCTGTCCAGTCTAGCTGCCCACTTGTGTGGCTTAGTGATAGTTCCTCCGAGAGGGTTCATGGCTATTGTCTCCATAAAGACTTGTGGTGCAAGCTCTGGATATTTTCTGTCATCTGCTACGTCTTGGTAAGAAAAATTGAGCTTCTCGACATGACCCAATAATTGCGAGTCCACCTGTATCCCCTCTGGTATTCAAGGTAGCACAATCTCTGCAGTTGGTTTCTTTCAAGATGAGCTCGGTATCTGAATCCTGTCCTCCCACTGTGTTGGCTGGTTCAAAATTCCAGCAGCTTCCAGTTGCTCCTTCGCTATCCATTCTTCCCAAGCTTTGCCCATTTCACCAGTCGGCTTGGTCGAATAAGAAAAATCTGGGATGGATATTTGTTGAACGTCTAGTTATACTTTTGTTTCCGGGTTTTGTGTGCTTCCATTTATTTCCATGGTTGCTTCGGCGTTTCATGGCGGTCCATCCTAATGGGTTTTTACTGCTTCATCCTGAGGCTCCTGCGTCACTACTGGCATGTTGTCTTTCATGGCTTCCACTTGGGGCTACGGGATCTCTTCTTGGATCGGTGTTGATTCGACTGCGATTTCCTCTGGCGACAGGATTTTGTCAATATCAACGATCTCTAGTGGCTACTGCTCGTTTCCTTCCTGTGGTCCTCGTGACCTAGTCTGCACCCTGGTTGGTCTGGCTGTTTGACTTGCTTCCGCTAGTTTTGGTGGTGCCATAGTGGTGCCCTTCAAACATCCACATGGTTCGAATAGCTCGAATATGCTCTGCGATCTCGTTCTGTGCATTCGGGTTGCTATTTCTCTTTCTCTGTTCTCCTTTTGCGAATAGACTAACTGTTTCTATGCTTGTGTGTTGTATGGGTGTGCCATGAGGATTATTGAGGACGCTTCCTACCCTGTGTGATTAATTCCCCATAAGTGTAGGTTCAATGCATTTGTGACTGTTTTGTACTTGCTATTACGCCTACTTTGCTGTCTCCATTTGGCGCGTTTCATGTGACATTCCATCCATCCTTGGCTTGCTTTAACTCTGCCTTGTGTTGTCCCGTCAGCGTGTTTTTGTTGACTTTTCCTTTTTCCCGCTTGTTTCCCTTTTTCCATATGGCTATTATGTTTTCCCTCACTGGCTTCATGTTTCGTATGAGGCTTGTTCATCACGTCAAGCACTATTTTTTTTTTTTTTACTACGCGGTGGGTGGTCGACTGTCTTTGCACAGCTTCAGCCAACTCCCATTGATCATTCCTCTGAGGTATCTGCCTGCTAGATCTCTTAACTTTATAGCTCCTCCATCTGTGACAAAGTTTACCTCGTATGGTCCTAACCAATGCGCTTTCCTGGGTGCTTCAATTCTTTACTATTGTAGAGAAATACTAGATCTCCTGCTTTGAACATCTTCCTCTTTATGTGGTGATCGTGCCAAGCTTTGTCTCTTGCTTTCTGTACTTGTTGTTGGAATCCTGCCAAGATTCGGTCTTCCTCCATCGACAACAACTGATTCATTCTTTCTTGGATTGCGCCTCGTTTGGTCATTTGTGTGATAGCTGCTACACGTAGGCTCGGTATTAGAAATTCTAACGAGACTATTGCTTTTTGGCCATAGACTAGTTTGAATGGTGTGTGGTCTATCAACTTTTTGCACATAGTTCTATACGCCCATAATAATGCTGGTACCTTAAGGTCCCAATCATCCCTGTTGACGTTACATATCTTTGTCAAGGCATTCTCTAGAATTTTGTTGAAGGCTTCTACCATGCCATTTGCCTATGGATGATACGGTGTGATTTTTTGGTGATGAACTTCAAACTCTTCTAGCATCGCTTGGATGGTGTTGTTTATGAAGTGCGTTCCTTGGTTGCTCATCAAGATTCTTGGGCACCCGAATTTGGTAATTACCTGTTCAAATAGAAAGTGTGCCGTTGTTTCAGCACTGCAATATTTTACTGGTGCGGATTCTGCCCATCTTGTTAAGTATTCTATCACAGTGATAATATATCTCTCCCCTGTTCTCTTGGCGGGTGGGTTAATGTGTCCCACAAAGTCTATTGCCCATTTTTCGAATGCCTGTAGTGTCACTTGTGGTCGTAGTGGCATCTCATCCCTTTTGTTGGGTTTGCCTACCCTTTGATAGACATCACATTGTTGATAGTACTCTTTCAAGTCTCTATGTATCATTGGCCACCATAATCCCGCGCGTAGTACCTTCTACGTGGTAGCTTTTTCTGCATAGTGCCCTCCTGATATTCCCTCGTGGGCTTCTGCTAAAATGCTTGGTCGTTCATGGTCTAGTACATATCTTCATAATATGCTATCTGTGCCCATTTTGTATAGATTCTCTACGATCAATTGATAGTTGGTTGTGCAAAATACCAGGTTCTTCTTCTGCGTAGTGGTATATTCTTGCGGCGCAACACCTATGCTCAGGTACTGAATGATCTCTGTGAAATAATCGTAGCAATCTGTACCGAAAATAGCTGTGCATATGGAAAGTTGTCTTCCAAATTCATTGGTTCCTCTCCATTTGTGACCCTTGATAGGTGATCAGGTCCTACATTCAGTTTTCCTGGTTTGACTATTACCTCAAAGTCAAACTCTTGAAATAGTAGTAACCATCGACAGATTCTCCCCCCCAACACTGGCTTGTTAACTAGGTATTTTAGGGCTGAGTGATCTGTAAACATCTTAAAGTGTTTTCCCAATAGGTAATGTCTGTATTTTTGTAGTGCCTAAACCATATCTAGGCCTTCTCTTTCTGTCGTGTTATAATTCTATTCAGAGTCTAATAGTTTTCTGCTTGCGAACGCTATCGGGTGATCCAAGTCTACTGCTCCTGGTTGTGCTAAGATAGCTCCAAGTGCTATCGCTGATGCATCTACATGTACATGGAATGTATTCTCCCAATATGGAAAGACTAATATAGGTGTATTAACCATTTTATCCTTCAGGGTATCCAGACCATGTTGGCATTCTTCGTTCCATTGATACTTTGTATCATTTCTTAACAATTTCTCCATTGGTGTTGTAATCTACGTGTAGCCTTTGATGAATTTCATGTAATATCCCGTATGTCCTAACGTTTCTCTTAGTTGGTAGACTATTTTTGGTGCTGGTAGGTTAACAATGACTGCGATTTTGGCCGGATCCACTAGCAAACCTTGTTTGCAGACTATGTGTCCCAATAGTATCCCAAATGGTGTTCCAAATATACATTTATTGATATTAAGTGATATCTGGCACTGTCTGCATCATTCTAGCATTAGTCTTAAAACTTCCACATGATCCTTCAACAGGCTATAATTTGTCCAATCATCCAGTTATACTTCGAGGAATTGGTGGATGAATTCCTTAAATGCTGCGATGACCACTCTAGAAAATATCACAGGTGCATTCTTCAGTCCGAATGAAATGAATGTGTACTGATAAGATCCCCATCCAGTCGCAAGGTGGTCTTGTGTCTATCCTCATGTGCTATATTAATCTGATGATATCCCGAGAATCCATCAGTGAATGAGTAAGCTTCGTGGCCTCCTATGTTCTCGAGTACTTCGTCCGTGAAAGGTGTGGGGAATGGGTCATGTAGGCATGCATCATTCAACTTCCTCAAGTCGACGCATATCCTGATCCCTCTTCCCTATTTCTTGTCCTGTACTACCATCAGGCTTATCCATTATGATTCTTCGACTGGTTCGATGATGCCAACCTCAAGCATCCTGTCGATCTCGTCTTTAACTTTCTGTTTATAGATGGGGTTTAGTCTATAGGGCTGTTGTTTAATGGGTCTCACATCAGATTTGATTGGTATCTTCATTTCTCCTAGTTCTCCAGCTATTCCTTTCATTTCTGTAAAGGTTGTGGGAAAAAGGTCATTGTATTCACGCAGCAACTCTGTGATGCTTTCTAGTGTCTATTCATCCCAGTAGTCCCCAATGCTAGCCATTTTGGGCTGCTCGATGGTCCCGATGTTAACCTTCTTTATCTTGAGTGGTGCAGAGATGACCTCTAACTCTAAGGGTGGACCTTCCACATCTCTCTCACCTTCAACTTCATCGATCTGAATGTCGCGCGGATCATCTTCATCCGGTGCTTCCTCCTGTATGTGGTAGCATGATAATAGTTCTTTGACTGTCTACTTATTCCATTGTTGTTTCTCTATGATAATTTCCACTTCGAGTTCTGTAATGAATATGATGTCTCTGATTTGTTTCAGGGTCGTGTCTATGTTGGGGTTCTCATGTTCGAAGGAGAAAGTGACTGCAAATTTCTGTTGGAGTGTCGTCCATGTCTTGGTTCCTTTTTGCATTTCTTGGTGCGTATACCAATTCGTTGGTATGCCCTCTAAAGTGTGAATAAAGTGGTGAGACCATTCTTCTGATGGTGTCATTTTCGAAAGCGTTTTACATGCCTCCAAATGTTCTACTGGTGTTCCTAGTCCATCATATTTCTATCGGTCATTCCATATCTGTTCTGCGTCGAACCGTATGCGTAGTAATCGTTTGCATTGGTACCAATCCGTGATAGTTTGTTTGTGCGCACCCCACCATCTTGCAGGTGTAGCCTTTAGTGCTAAATCTAGTGCTAATAGTCTCTGGTTTTCTAATACTTCATCTTCATATTGTGTCAAGAAAGTTTCCAAATCATTTAGCCCGTGAAAACTGGGTGGTTATCTGATTTCTGTGTTTAGCCACCTTACTGCGCGGTCTATTCTTGCACATCTTCTCGTGGATACTTCGTGTAGTCTTTGCTACTAGTTTTCTAACCCGGTGTCCGAGTCTGTTGTGCATGAAGTAATGCTCCACCAACTGAGTACCCCGTCTGCAGTTGGGTTTATGTAGTCTATATCATGCGCAATTGTTCTATACAACTGGTCGATCTCTTCTAAATCTAGGCAAGTGGGTTCTACAAACCTCTCGCCTTCTGATGGGTCGAGTGGGGCTATGACCCTGTATTCCCCCAACTCAAATGCCATTTTTCTGGTTTTTAAGTTGATTATGGCCTGGTTGTCGAATGCCCAATCCAGACCAAGTAGCGTTGGGTAAGGTGTTGTGCCATCTACTATTTTGATGACTTCAAAGTCTGCCTTAGTGTGCACACCATCCAGATCTACCATTACCCCTTTCAATCTACCTATTGGGAGGACTCTATGTTGATTTGCTAGCTTCAATTGAACAGTTGAGTATCCCAGTGTAGGTTCTCCCATACATTGCCATGTAGTTTTTGGTAGTACATTCACTTCAGATCCTAGATCTAGTATAATATCTCCCATATTGAAATCCCCAATGTTAGCATTTAGCCTAAATTCTCTACTTGTTCTTCTTCTTGTGTGTAAGTGGTTGAGAGTTTTCCATTCTGGCTTCTGTTCCATCTCACTGTTATATTTTTCTAGGATGTTTTGCCATATTTTGATAGATGAAGGATCACTTTACACTTTGATGCATGATTGCAAAAAGTCTTTGATAGTACTTACTTGTTCCTTAGGTTGTATTCTGCGGGTATGGTCCAGTGAAGGCGACATTTCATATTTCGAAGCTTCCTTTCTCTGCTGTACAATCGACTCTATGTCCTCCTTATGGAATTCCTATCGGGCTTCTGTAAATATCTCCTTCTCCTTATTTGCGTCGAACTTCTTCTTGGAGTCAATGTTCTTCTTTACCCATTGGTTGTGCGCTGGTTCCTGTCGAACTGCGTCATTTCCTGTTTTTGTTTCTCCTCGAGTGACTATGTTGATGTTTCGTTCATCATCCCTTGCTTCGGCTAAAATCCACTGAACGTTATGGTTATTATGATTCCTTTTTTCCTGGATCTTTATGAGTAATGTCAGACATTCCTTTGTATTTTGGTATGATGTGCGGCAATACATATAGGTCGTTGGTGGCAGCGTGCATTCCCATGCATAATGTCCTGGTTGTTGGCAATTGTGACATGTGACTGGTCCTTTCCCATGTCTGAAACCTCCTCTGGCTCATCTTTCTCCTCTATAGGCTGCATGATCACCTCGTGGGACATTATATTGTGGTCCCTGATTATACTGTGCAGAATTGTACTAGGGTTGTGACGGGTTGCACTGCGGCTACATGTTATTGTAATATGTTGCGTAGTATTATACTGCTACTACACAGTGTTGTATGGTGTTGGGGCTTGAGTGAACTGTGGTGCTTCCTACCCAGTCATCATTTCTTCCTGTACCCTGTATGCGTCTGATGTTCTTTCCCGCATCAGCTCCATAGTTTTGCAATCTTTGTCGTCGTAGCCGACTGACTTGCAAAAGGTGCAGTATGAGTTCATTGGTATTGTTTGGTATTTCTACATCATCGTGCAATGGTAAGGGTCGTGACTCAGTTTCTTGCATATTTCACACTTTAATCCCCCCTGTGGTAGCGGGTTTGGCATCCCTATTTCCATATACTACGTGAATGTTGGACATTCGTTCTTGTGGTGTCCTTCTGTCCTGCATGTGGTACACCAAACAACTTCTCATTTGTCCTTGTTCTTATTCTGATTCAGCTGAAATGTTAAGTTCTTCAGATCCTCTTTTAGTTCTTCGATAGCCGGGTCCATCTACT
>SNQJ01S0001460.1:46191-62573 GCA_010110895.2 Picea sitchensis
GAATGAGTAATAGGTGCACCCCAGCCTCTTACTTATACTTTTCCTTCTAATTCTCTGTTGAGTTAGGTTAACTCCCAGGGTTAATCTTCTATTCTTCTGTGGAGTTATCTATTACTCCTTTATCCTTTTCCTTTCTTAAGTCAACTTAAAAATATAACTTTTAGCTTCTTGACTTTCCCCCCCTTTAGTGTGAGACTATGACCTAGTGGGGGTGCCCAGGCCACTGAGTCTCCTCATCACCTCTCTAAGACGTGGGGGACATTACACTATGTGAGATAGTGAGTTACTAGTTCCTTGTGGACTAGATGCCATATTTTGTGTGAAATGACAAGTTACTAGTTCTTTATGAACTATATGTTATATTCCATGTGAGATGAAGAGTTATTAGTTCTTTATGAACTAGATGCCATATTTTGTATGAGTTGGTGAGTTGCAGTTGGTCAAACTCCTCTTGGATTGGGTAGTAGCATAGTTTTGTGTAAAATGGCTCAACTGCATATTCTAGATCTTGCGTGGTTGTGATGGTGATACTTGTGACATGATTTTTTTTATCATGAGATATCTTGTATGGATATGATACTTGTTACATGATCTGTTTGATCATGAGATAGATTGTGTGTCTATTCTACTTGTTAGATGATTTATTTGATCATGAGATGGTCGTGTGGCCATGCTACTTGAGACATGATCTATTTTATCATGAGATAACATGTGTGGCTATGGTGATGCTACTTGTAGACTGGTTTGAAAGAACATGTGATCCTTTACCATTCCATGTGAGATGGATGGATGTGYTTGAGAGCACTACATGAAGAACATCTTAGTTAATACCTCCCTAGCTAAGAGGGAATGTTAATTTTTTGGTAGCTGCGAGAGGTATTAACCTCCAAATGTAACCTTTGTACTTAGATTAGAATATTCCAAAAGGAAGTGAAACATTAAAAAGATGTTATAAAACACTAGAAGAGAAGTCATCCTCAAGAGAAATAATATTAAAGTAATAGACACATCCAGAAGGAGAAGTTGACCCCATTCAACTGGAAAGTTTAGTATAAATAGGTAGTTACCTAGTTCATTTGTATACACTCACTCAGTAAGTGAGCAAGTCTAATGAGGGAATGTAGTGGTAGCTAAGGTGCAAGTTTGAAGAGTAGCAGTTGCAGCTAGAGAGGGCGCAAGTCTGGAGGAATAATGCAACAATCCTTTTGGTATTTCTCTTGTGTGCTTCTCTTGGAGAAAATGTGCATTGTCTCTGTATGGTTATTGTGATGCAGCTGCAATAGTTTTATGTCTAGGGTTTATCTATTGGTTCCAGAGTAGGTTTGCCGAAATTATTCTAAGGTTAGTGTGCTTAGGGGTGCATATGTGAATGTCTATGGTTGGGTGACAATGATGTGATATTGTCTATGGTTAAACGAGATTACCAAATTTTTTAACAGGTTTTTGGTATCCCAAAATGTACTCATACTCGTTCGAAGAAGATCTTGGCAGTGGCCTTCGTTGAGTTACTCTTCTTGTAGGAGAACATAATCGCCATCTTGGAAAATCGATCAACAACCACAAAAACACAGTCATTTCCCTACTTGGTTGAAGGAAGGCCCAACATGTAGTCCATCGATATGGATTCCTAGGGAATGTCAGGAGTAGGCAGAGGGGTGTACATGCATTGTTTTCTAATGGTCGATTTGGAAATGGTGTAGGCCGTGCAGGACCTGATATACTTGCTGACATCCTATGGAAGTTTTGACCAATAGAAATTTCATTGCAAAAATTCCACTGTCTTTTCTATGCCGAAGTGTCCTTCCAACCTACTGTAGTGAGATTCCCAAATTAGCTTCACATGCTCGCTTGATGGAACAAAGAGATGGCCTAGATGGAACAAAAACCCATCCTAAAGATGAAAATAAACGATATTTGTGTTTGTTCCTAGCATATGGTAGGTAGTGGCGAAGTCAGGATCTCTCTCATAGAGTTGTGGCCATCTGTAGGTATCATGTTTGCAGGAGTGTAGCACCGTGGTTAGTGCTGCAACTAGAGGTCGACTGAGGCATTCTTATACTTGATGTTGAGATGGAACTTCTACAAGTATGTAGACCTGGGATGACTTCTAATGGTGGTCATTCAGCAATTTGCCTTGTGTTTGCATGAATTGTAGAGGCTTATGATTAGAGTGGATGAGTGTCTCGTTCTCGAGAATGTAATGCATCCACTGGCAGTAAACTTGTATAATGGAGTACATTTATTTATCGTAAGTGGGGTACTTACATATGGTATATGAAATCATCTCACTATGATAGTCGATGGGATGTCCATGTGGAGTGAGAACTGCGCCCACGGTATAGTCTGAAGCATCTGTCTCAATCTCAAAAGGCTGTTGCAGTTCAGGTAATGAGAGCACTGGAACTGAGCACAAACACTGCTTCAAATCATCAAACGATTTCTGTTGTGACTATCCCCACATGAATTTTTCCTTTCCACTACCCCTGGTCACTTGACTAAGGGCCTATGCAATGTGGGAGAATCCCAACACAAACCCGTGATAGAAATTGGTAAGTCCTAAGAATATTTGAAGCTCAGTGAGTGTGGTCGGGGCTGACCAATCATGAATGAACTGGATCTTGGATGGATCGACATGCACCCCATGCTTATCAACAATGCATCCCAGGTACTGGACCCTATTCATTCCGAAGGAGAATTTTTACAAATTTGCATATAGCTTGTGTTGTCGCAGAGTGTGTAGAACCTGCTAAATATGTTGCAAGTGTTCTACCCAAATCTTGTTGAATATGAGGATTCCATCCAAATACACCACCAAAAAATAATTGGTGAAATGCAGCAATATATTTTCCATCATCCTCATTAAAATTGTTGGGGAATTTGTCAAGCCAAAGGGCATGACCGACCATTCAAAAATAACATCTTTGGACTTGAAGACGATCTTCCATACATTTTTCTTCTCTATTGGGACCTGGTGGTAACTGAAATTTAGATCAATCTTATTGAATTATTTCCCCCCCTTGATCTGGTCAAGGATATCGTCAATTCGAGGAATTGGGTACCAATTCCTAACTATGATTTTATTTAGGTCTCAATAATCAATACATAGTCGCCAAGTCATGTATTTATTTTTCACAAGCACTATTGGGCTTCCACAAGGTGATGATCTTGGTCACCTGTGCCCCTTTCGAGAAGCTCTTGGATCTAGTGCTTGATTTCCTCATTTTCTAACAGAGAGTGACGATAGATTAACCCATTGGGTAGTGGTGTACCGGGGGTCAGATCAATTGATTTCTTGACCTGACAGTGTAGAGGTACCCCATTGGGTGAAGAGAATGTTCCTTTGTATTCTTCCATGACCTTATCCACTTGCTTCTACTATGTGGAGAGACTTGTCACAAAGGACATGGATGTGGCTACAACCTTCTTCTCACTTTGAGCATGAATCACGAAGAATACAAACTTCCTGGTCTAAGAGATGACCTTCCTGCATTACTTGGTAGAGATAAAGGAAATGATAGTAGATGAGTCTACCTCAGGTATCTTGTATAATTTCCTATCCAAAGTAATAATAACACTACGGGGCCTAGAATCATATACAACATGATGTTTCCATGAATAAGGTTGGCCCAAAATAAAATCACAAACATCAAGGGGGACGACCTCACACAATACCTCATATTTGAAGGGCTTGATACCATAGGCTAGACAATATTGTTGGTTGATGTGAAGATCTCTCCCTTGGTGGAGCGATTCGATGGTGTATGGTTGTGGGTGTGGTGTTGTTGGCATATCCAACCACTTGACGACCTCTACTGAGATGAGGTTCTTCTGGATACCTCTATCAATGATGAAGTGAAAAAGAGTACCCTTCACCCACATCTATGAATGAGAGAGGCACTCACCTTCCTCTGGTTCATTAGGTTCAATGGGCTGGACCTTGGTGGTGCTAGAAATGGTGGGACTAGGTTCTTTGTCAATGATCCATCTACCTTTTTCTGGTTCTGACTCGGAGTCGAATCCCACATCTGATTCAGAGGCTTTCACCTCATCCACCAATGACTTCTTTGAGAAGCATTCAACGGTGTTATTCCAAGGGATCTTATGGAACTCGCACCATTTCCCAGTGTCTTTTTTTGTCTTGATGTCTGGAGTAGTTTTCCTGAGGATTTCCATCCTTGCTCTTCCCTTTGTTTTGTGGGTTGGGGTTTCCTTTTCTCTGCTTCTACTGTGAGGGGATCATAGACCCAAACTAACACGTCTTTTCTTTAACCTTCTGCTCGATTTTGACCACATATCGATAGGTCGCGCCCAAGGACGAGATGTCCATAAACTACATTTGTGTTTGGATGTATCTATGCAAACCACCGTGGTACTTGAGACCCAAATATCGCTCAGAGTCTTTGATACCTATCATGGTGTGCAAGGTATGGAAGACATTGGTGAACTTTGACATTGTTTGGTCCCTTTCCTAGCACAACGTGGTCCATCTTGTATATAAGTCATCATAACTTCCAACATGGTAGTATTGTTCCTTAGTAACATACCTAAAATAACCTTAAGTGGGTGCGGATACAAATAATGTAGATCCCTATGTTTCCTTTTTATCACATAAAGTCTCCCACCAATCGGTTAACATGGGGGACGACCTTAAGGAGTGCAAATGTAATATTTTCTCTATCAAAAAAGTTATGGACATAAAATATTGTTGTAGAAGGTTTAACCATTTGTCTACAATATCCACATCTATTTTACCTTCAAATATAGGAATATCAAAATTGATTTGTACCTTAAAGGGGGCGACACCTTTGCTTGAGAAAGATGTGTCACATGTTGGTAGTTGTCGAAGCATTTGCGCAAAATTTTCTATCATCTCATTCCTTTGTCGCGGGAGGGATTCCTCAAGAAATAGTTTAAAGGGATATCCTACCCCATCGTCTCTATTTTATTTCCCCATGGGTGGCCATCGGGTTTGGTAAGGCCGATCTTACAAAGGCTCAACTGATTCGAGTCCTAACTGCTTATACCCCGACCTCGTTGGGGACATGAAAAAACAAACAAATGAAGAGAAGACTGCTCTGATACCACTGATCCAGATTTATGAGAGGAACGAAATGAAACAAAAATATATGACATTAACACATATATACAAAGAACAATAATAGAGATACAGTGGAACTTAACTTCTATTTAATAAATAAATCTATTGAAACTGTAAAATGCAGAATGAAAACAATCTTGCTCAAATGGTGGTATCTGATCGCTAAGAAGAGATGTGGAGGCTACACAAATTCTTCAGAGAACATTACAATGAGGCATATAGGCATTCTTAGCATCAAGAAATAAACAGAAAACCCTAGACATCCAAAAACCTAACCCTAGGAGATGAAGCACAAAAATTCATGTGGGCCTTGTTGGGGTAAGTTGGTACATCAACTTACCAAGGTCGTAACTTTTGGATATGATCTTTGTTTTAGGAACACGATATCCTGTTGGAAAGGTATATTCATTGGAATACACATTATGTTGTCACACTTTGACTCTGTTTACAGTGTGCTTGTGGCGGGCCCAAAAAATTGTTTAGGGCCTCAAAATGGCCCAAAAAGCTAGAAAAAATCTGCCAACATGAAACTTGTAACTTCCAAGATGAAAGTTGTATGTGAGCTAGTTGGAAGAGGTAGGTGGCCATCGATGTCCACCTAGATCATCCATCTTATTGAAGTACTTGGCATGTTGTAGCTGGTCCAAGAGATCATTGATCCTGGGTAGAGGGTACCGATTCTTCAGTGTAATCTTGTTCAATGCTCTATAATCGATACACATTCTCCAAGTCTCATCCTTCTTGGGAAAAATTATGATGGGTGGCCCACATGGTGATGTACTTGATCGAATCACACCTTGCTCCAAAAATTGTTGCAATTTCTTCTTTACTTCATTTTCTAATAGAATGGACTATCTATACAACCCAATATTTGACAAGGGGGAGTTTGGAAATAATTGAATTCCATTCTCCACTTCCCTCTTAGGTGGTATCCCTTTAGGCTCCTAGAACACTCCCCTTCTTGCCTTTAGCAACTACTCCAATTCATTTTTCTTCTCCTTAGTACACTACTCCAGGGGTGTATTTACTATTAATGACTCTTCACTAGACTATTTTTCCCTTAGGAAAAGTAAAGCATATTTCTTGTTAGAACTAATCATGAATTTTTGAGCTTGATTGAAACTTACTAGTGAAATTTTTTATTTGCCTTTGTGCGTGTTGATGATGACATATTTCCCATCCTTGATAAGCTTCTACTGGTTGGCTCTCCATATGAGGATAACATCTCTAATATACATGCAGGGGATTCCAAACACTACTATGCGTACATCAAGTGGTACTACATCCAATTCTACTTCATCTATAAAATCAACACTTAGAAAAAATTAATCTTTCACTACTTTGTTACCTTGATATTTGCATCCTTGTTTACCTAACACATGATCCAAAAAACAACATAAATATTTTCTTTGGGAAACCCTTACGGGAGAGAACCCAACTAGAAGGTGAGGATGCTCTGCTCTCTTTTCTTTGGTATGGAAATGATGCAAGTACAAAGGATAAAACATTCTCTATGGATTTACCTGAGACCCATGGCATGTTAGGCTATTGCAAAAAATTAACCCTCTCTGTTATGCTCTCTAATTTCCCACTCCTAGTTTTCTTGTTATGCTATGGAACAAATAAAATAACATAGAATGTAACCCCTTCTCCTTCTAGCGACCCAATATTTAACAGAGCCCGATAGTCATTTAGGGTTATGGTTTTGACTTCCTCAACCTTCAACTGTGACAAGGTTTTGGACCTTCGAAATAATTCTTGAAATTCCTCACGTGGATAGCCCCATATGCACGAGTAATAGGGGCTAACATGGCATCCTCTTGTACCATGGTGGTCAACATGATAGATMAACTTGTGAGAGACATAAAGTTTGCATATGATCTCCAATTGATGCATGATATACACCATTGGAAAGGTATTAGAGTGTAGAACACCATCAAGGGCATGGGAACAATTTTTGAATGTCAGAATTAAAAAAAATTCCATTTAATGCCTCAAAATGGATTTAAAAGGTTTTGGACCCCAATTTTCCAAAATGGGACTTGCCAATAAAATGAACCTACCTGTTGATTCCTCCAAAATTTTCCACTCTGAAAGCATTGAGATGGATGATAGATAATATAATGATCCAATCCGATTCATTGATTAAACTGGATTGAATAGAAAAATTGTTCGCTATGGTGTTATTCTCCCTTAAAACATGATAGAATTGTACATTGAAGAATGATTTTGTTACTTTCTTTGTTTACTTTATCATTGATTCCATGAGAATATCAACTAGAATGGTTTTCAAAACCATATGTATAATAACATTTTTTGAGTCCCCCACCACAATCATTTGCTAAATGCAAAGGTTGATGGTGATTTCCATGCCTAGCAGTAATGCATAGGCTTCATCCTGACTATTGGTAGATGTGCTGAGGCCCCAAACAAATGAATTTTCTATTGTTCCTTCAAATTTTGTGATAAACCCTCTTGCACCTAGGGGTGGCAATATACTACTTATTAAAGGTGAAAGAAAGCTATTGGATATATATGTATGTATGTATGGAATTGAAATTCATTATTGAGCGTACTTATACATGCATGATGTTTTGTTTATCTTGTGGACATTTAGTAAGATTAATAGTGATATTTTAAAATTTATTGAATGTTGTTGCTTAATGTAATATAGGGATTGGAATTTTGTTGTGATATGTTTTCATTTTAATGAAGATAAATATGGCATATGATAATTCAAAAATAAGATTTAGAAAAAGATTTAAATTAGGTGCAATATTATATTTAAGATACAATAAGGTACAAAAGTGACACTTGAAGGACATAGGATGGATGCACAATAGACACGATAAAGATGAATATGTTACATAAAAGGAGGCAAATCACAATTAAAAAATAAGCAAAACATTGTAAATATTTTAAAATTACACATGGGAGATTGCAAAATTTGACACATGATAGTGAAAATGAGATTTAAAAAAGATGCAAAAGAGACACAAAAATGATGCCCCCTTTAGCATCCACTTTTGCATCCTTCAAACTTAAAAATATTAAAAAAGGTAGACAAGATCTATGAATGCAAATTTCGATACTCTAGGCCCATATTGTAGTAGTATGGGATATTCACTTTGCATGGGGTGATTGAGTGGTGTGTAGGCTCTCGTACTTGGTGCACATAGTGTTGTTTGTGACAAATGTTATTGAGGTTTTATGGCATCCCTCAATCCTTCCCTCAATCTTACATGTTAGGCTAGTAGGAGCATTGTCCATGGACCTCAAAAGAGAAATTTTTAACATGCATGAAGTTATGCAGTGAATACTCTTAAGTACACTCCAATCCTGTTATGAGGGAAAAGTGAACAAAATATATGTAAAGAATAGTGAAAACAAAATATGTTTCAAGAATGTGAGTAAACATACACATGCATCCTAGTGGTTCTTCATCAAATGCTTTGTTTGAGCAATGAGTTTGACATCATTATAAAAATAATTAATTATAAATTAAATTTAACTTTATACCTATTCTCTCTAAATATTCATTTATATCTACATTTTCAATAAATCTAATAAATTTCAAGAATAAGTTTGATATAATTATAAATTAAATTTAACTTTATACCTACTCCCTCTAAATACCCATTCCTCTAAATACCCATTGATATCTACATTCTCATTAAATTTAATAAATTTCAAATTAAACATATAAAAACTAAATATTTTTTCTTTTATATATTTTCTTTGATCTTTATTTACTTCAATAATATTGAAACTAGCAATTATCCCTGGTGCAAAGGAACACCATTGTTTAAGTGTTTCCTATAGATCTGGCTCACAATTAAAGGAACCCATTATAATTCTATACAAATTTCTTTATAATTTTTTTATGTTTTTATTAATAAATGGTTTAGAAATCTAAATTAAATTAAATTGATTAATTTATATTTATAATGAATATATACAATTTTTTTTTATAAAAAATAAAAAATATTATTCATTTTGATTTTATAATATTAATGATAAAATAAATTTATAATCTTAATTTAAAAAACAAAAAAAGATCAATAATACTTTGGAAAAATGCATTATGATTTAATTGTTAATTTCAAACTACATTCCAACTTGCCAAGTCAAAAGAGTAAAGTCTAGATGTAGCTAGCTTCAAATGCAGTTTCCATTATAAAGTGAATGCATTTACATAATTAACACAAGCTGTGAAATGAGAAATAAGGAGAAGTTTAAAAGTTTTAAGATTTGGACATTTTTAGATAGTTATTATTAAAATTAGATTATAAAAGAATTGATGAAATTGTAATTTTTTATTGTTAAACTAGTATTTTTTATTATAAAAGTGGATTCAGTTTCCTCAAAAACTTCAATTACATTTAAATTGTACAATTCTAACAATAAATATTTGCAATTCCTACAATTCTTCTTAAATTTAAACTAAATATTAAATAAAAATAAACTATAACTATAACTAAGAAAAATCCAAAACTAAGAAAAATCCAAATCTTGATAGTAACAGCATGTTTAGAAATGTTATCATTAAATTTAATAAAAAACGGATTTCATTATCATTAAATTTAATAAAAATCTGACTTTTTCCTACATTATCATTAAATTTAATAAAAAACCGATTTCAAATAAAACATGTAGAAATTAAATGTCTCTGTAACTACTGACACTTGGCTTTATATATTTCCTATGTGTTTAAAGCCTGTAACTGTCCTGATGCTTGATCTTTATATAACCTCTTTGAATATTTAGTGAATTGAAACATCACATACAATACGTCCTTACACAATTAATGAAATCATCAAAAATCACACATTTGCAATGCTGAGCTCATTACAGGTATACTGGATTTTGGAAAATATAGTTAAATGCTGTTTAATACTTCGTTTATTGGCATTAGCCAGACACATCGGAAGCTAAAACTCTCAAATAGCTACAAACACTTTTACTTATCAACAAMAGTAAAAGTTTAAACACATTTATTTATTAACAAAAGTAAAAGTTTAGTAATGGAGAGTGTACTGTTAAGGTATTCAGTTATGTGAAGTTATTTGTTTGAAATAATCATTTATCTTGTGTGTTATTTGGGGTATAGTGAACATATCTGGAGGTTATAGTGGTAGTAGTCAAATAACACTAACACTAATTGCTAATTAGTCAATCACCAAAAAAATTTGTGAAATTCAACAGCAAGCTATGCAACATTAAAAATAGTTCAATTCCTATGCTCAGATCAAACTACCTATACACTACCCATACACCACCCTCAGCAACATTCAATGCTACTTAGTATGATGAATATTAACGAGCTCCTTGTCAACTGTTAAATTCTGATCTGCAAATCAGTGGAAGAACTTTTAACAATTTGCCTGGGATCCTACATTGGAAGCTGTAGTAATTTTCTTTCCAAAGTATTGTAACTTCATTTATTTTGATAGTTTTTCTAGATAAGATTTGAATATCCAACTGGCATGGAGCAAAGTTAACACTTGACTTTATTCCATATTCATTAGATACCCCTCTATATAGTTAACAATTGGCTTTGCTCTAAGGATATTGACCGGCTCCTTGTCAACTGTTGAATTCCGATCTGCAAATCAGTGGGAGAACTTTGAACAATTTGCCTAATATCCTACACTGGAAGTTGTAGTAATTTTCATTCTAAGGTGATGTAACTTCATTTATTTTGGTAGCTTTCCCAGATAGTATAGTATAGCCTAATCTTATCTAGATTGCAGATTTGAACATCCAACTGTATCTAGATTGCAGATTTGAACATCCAACTGTTATGGAGCAAAGTTAATAGTTGATTTTACTCCATATTAATTGAATGCCATTCCTTATAATTAACAATTGACTTTGTCATACAGCAGATTTGAACATCCAACTGTTATGAAACAAAGTTAATAGTTGACTTTACTCCATATTAATTAAATGCCACTCCTCATAATTAACAATTGACTTTGCCCCATGTACATTGAATACCCCAATCCTCAATAATATATATATATATAGTTGTTTTTGGGTTAGCTAAAAAGAAAAACGTAATGGGAGTTTTTTTACAATTTTCTAAATTGAAGAACAACAACGATGATATATTGTACTCTGATCTCTACAGGGCTCATCTTTAAGAATTAGCATCCATTTGAATCCCACTGAAAGACCCACATAACTCAGACGAGCAAAGTTAATTTCAACCTGCACATGCAATTTCTCTTATCGATCCTGTAAACCGCACAAGTCTCTCAGTCTCTCTCTCACTTTTTTTTATTTGCAACTGTATCATTTGTATTTGACATTAAATATTTTTTGTTCACATTTCTGTAAACATCTGAATTTGCGTCGCCATTGTTAAGCGAGTTAATCACCTCAAATGACATTTTTTTAATAAAGAACTAAATCCACTTCAAGATTGTAACTGAGCCTCTTTATGGTTTGAAAATGACATTGTAAAAAATCCATAAGTGAAGGTAACGTGCACGAAGATGCTTTCTATTTTCATTGTGGAAATGCATATTCAATGTGATTTTTATGAATGTATATATATTTTTGTTAGGCAGAAAGGTGTACATCTATTGACAATGGGTACAATTAATGATCTTTTAATCTTATTTAACTTTAAACTCTAAGCTATGCATTGAAGATGCTGGCATATTTTTAGTCGTCCTCCAAAATTAATGGATCAGATTTATTGTTCATAACTTTCTTGCATTTATCAAGGCATCCGTTAACATGTTTACTTTTTAACATTTACCTAATCACATTAAAAAATCACTGTAAGAATATGTAAATGCCACTTTCCATTTATCAACCTAATGCAACCAAACGTTTTATATTACCACAGACTAATTACCACAAACATTTTATATTGGAGTCATACATTCTCAGTATATTGCAGACACGCGTTCTCAACCGCTACATTTCAGCGTTCTGAGCGGCGAGTTAACCACTGTGCTAGTTTTAAATAATCTTTGTAGGTAATGGTCTGGTCGAATCAAATTTCCTTGTCAGTTTTATTAATAAAAAAACTAAATTTCCTTGTCAGTTTTATTAATAAAAAAAGTTTTAAATAATCTTTGTAGGTAATGGTCTCGTCGAATCAAATTTCCTTGTCAGTTTTATTAATAAAAAAACTAAATTTCCTTGTCAGTTTTATTAATAAAAAAAACAATATACGTGTTAAAAGGCCTGTATGTTTTTCATTGTTATAAAAAACATACTCAATGAAAAAACTTCGATTGCATTTTTCATTTTCCYCTCAMCCTGCAGCGCTTTCCTCCTATTCCTTCTTCCCAACCCAAGTGCGGAGCACGGGGACCGGTCAATCCAACTCTTAAAATCAACCCTGGTAAAACGAATCCAACTCTTAAAATCAATCYCAGTAAAACTCAAGGGGAGTTTTTTTTAAGATTGACATTTTTTCAAGGATATTTTTTGTTTGATAATCTGGTGATAAATAGTTGGATCTGCAGATTTGAGTGGCTAACTTTGTATAATCCGAGTTCTTAAGAATTTTCAACATGCTGAATCCATTTATACATTCAAAAATACAATTTAAATAACAAAAAAAATTACTGTTTCATTCAGATTTATGTCACCTGATTCTAACAAAAAAATACCAAAACATAAAACATTTAAACAACACCTTTAAAAAAAATAACTATAAAATCTCAAAAAAGAAGTCAAGACTTAAGTTTTTCAGGTGGATGTGTTAGAGAACACAACCGGAACCAACTAGAATTTAGGAATGTTGATTCAACCTGAATGACGATAAGTAAAAGGTTGGCATTTTTGAAAGTAGCTTTCATTTTAGTGTAGATTTTATTTCAAATTTTATTTTTATATTTGTTAAATTATAAAAATTTATATAATTTTTAAAAATATCTTTGTAACATACTGAATTTCCTCTCTGACCTCATTAAGGTGATGGGGTATTATACAGTAACCTTAATTCACTTAGCTTTTTTAGGATAGCTTTTTTTTTTGGCTATCTAGTGCTACCCACAAGGATTCTTTGTCTCATAAGTTGGCTTTGAGGCCTAATTGAACCTCTAACAAAAATTCTAATGCAAATATAAAACCAGCAGTAATAGCATTGCATAATTTAAATTCTTTTATTAGTTATTTAATTCAATGCATTAGCAAAACATAAAACATTCTACAAGAAAGGAACTGTGAATATTTATTTGCAAGTAAAACCACTTCCACGAAAATGATTGCTCATGAGTGATTTTCCACCTAGTCATAGGAATCAACTATGGATTCCACTCAGACTATGCTTAATTAGTTGACAAGCCAATTTGCTCATTACAGAGCTCTCCATGTCCTTTTCCAACATTCAAACCAACCATGGCACCCTCTTCCAGTGTCCCACACAACATAAAGAAGACCCACTTCTTATATGCTCAATAGTTCCATTGAGTTCTCTTCCTTTCTAGTGCTCTTCAATGTGTGCAAAGAAGTCCAATCTACTACCTACTTTTTGTTAATAACCTAGGAAAGAAAACATTAGGCCTCTAAGACTCAACAAGTAACAATAACATGGTTGCAAGTCTGAAGGTTTTGCCTAAGCTACCGTGGACATTTTAGACATGATATTTCTCTCCAACCATATCATTTCTTTCCACATTTTTAGTAGCAAGATTTCCCATCTTCTACGGTCTCTTACTAACCACAAACACATGGGAAATTTTTTCCATTTATAGTGACAACAACCATCATAACAGACATGGAAACCAAGAAGAAACATTCTTATGACAAGAAAGTTGGCCTCCTCTCCATGCCCACTAATCGTTGAATAATCATACTAATAAAAATTTGCATAGAATGCTTGGGAAAGATAATAGAATACATTTTCTTGCATGAGACACCTCTCTCTTCCCAAGGATAAGACACATATGATACATGTACTTAGTTCACATCCATAAGTCAAAGATTGATATGAACATTGTAAGAAAGCATGGGCAAAAAGAGATAGTTATCCAAACAACAATGACGAGATTAAGTCAACAAACAACCTTGCTTTCCTCTTCCCCTCTTATGGTATCATAGTCCTCTTAATGCTCCCTCAAGAAATCATTTTGGTGGATTTATATTATTATGCATTTTTCTTTTTATGTGCTTTTACATAACCATGATATTTTCATGAAAAATTTACCCACCACATTGTAAACCTATCTGATGACGTCTACGCCCTCCCTACACAACCCGTAGGTTGGAAGGTCCTCGTCAACTCATAGGATCTTCTCTTCTCTACTGGCCCGAAGAAATCTAAGGCTCTTCTATTTCCCTATCGGGAAATCTGCACCCACAAAAAATCTTCAGCTGGATCCCCTCTTCACACTCGGGGAATCGAACTTCGCGGCTTCGTGAGGTCAGTGGTCGAACGCTGTACTCTTGTATCGCCAAGACCGGACAACCAGTAAATGATGACCTTTCCCTCCTCCTATCGGGATTTCTCCTATCGTGATTTCGCCACTCGCGATGTCAAGAAACTTGCTTTACGGACTCCCGAACCCCGATACGCCGAAACTCCGTCACATGCGTGAGTTAACCTTGCAATGCCTTCACTCCATCGGCATTTCGGAGTTCGCGGTATCACGAATCCTAATGCGATCTTTTCGGCACTTCACCCTGCGAAATTCTGAAACTCGTGCCACCTGTCCTCTCGTGGATTCCCCTGTGGCCCCACACAACCGTTTGGCTATCGGGTTATCGCGTTTCGCGATTTCGCGATTCCTGCTGCAGTGTTTACGGGACTTTCACCCACGAAACCCCGATACGCGATATATGTATAGATCCAACGACCCTCGTGGGTCGGATCCACGGTCCTGCTCCTCCTGAGCTTTGAACCTTTAGAGAATACGACGTCGTAACTCCCTTGCACCTCGATGAGATATGACGCCTCTCGTGATGTCGTGAATCCTCCTCGGAGAATTCCGACTGTCCGTTCCTCCTTTGAGAAATCTGCGAAATGACTAAGTGTTCTTCCACAGAACTTGTCCTCCTGCGTGCAAACTTGCGACGCTTCTTACGAACTTCAAGTCACTGCTACCCTTTCACTATTCTTCAACAGTTTCAAAGGCCTTACCCTTCCTGAGCTCTCTTATAACTCTGAGCCTTAAAAAGACTCTTGCGCGCATTCCTTACGACAACCTTCAAACATTTCAAGTGTTGAATTTCTCTTCGACTCTGTGCACTCTTGCAACAGTAGTCCTTCAACTTCTTCCTCTCTCAGGTCCTCAACCCTGAAACTTCACTCGGCCTGCACACCCCTTGCACGGCTCATGTGCCTGCCTGCACTTCTACTTGAATGAGAACAAAAGCTAACTACCTAAGCCCTCTGTCAACACACTCCTTGTGAACGATTCGACTGCACTCCTTGCAGGAACTCTCAGCTCAAATAGAGAAACAATTGAAACTCATTCCTTCTTTCTTTCATATTTCAACTCAGAACATGAAATCACATACACAGCATATAAAGAAAATGTATAACATGAAGCAAACATTCAGGAGCATACCATTCAACATCAATACACAGAGAACAAACACAAAACCATTAATTTGAATCAAACTCTTCTATTAATTCAAATATCAGTACATGGGTGTTCTTACACAACTCTCCGCTTCTCTTCTATGCTCTCTTGCTTCTCTGATTTCAATAATGTTACAATACACAATGAGGGTGTCTATATCCCGTTTCCCTCTTGTGCTCTAAAACTGTCTAATCTTAGAATTAAATTCTATCTACCTGCATTAACTACTTTAAATGTCTTCTACCTACTAAGAACGAGAGCTAATGGCTCAAGGTCCGCTTACATTATACAAGTGCACTTCTTCTTAATGACTACATTTAAGACTGTTCAACAATTCCAAGGTAATTTCAAAAATTTGTGCTGGCGCTTGTCTAGTTGTCCTTCGCTTCTGTGCTAGCTTGCTTGATGGTGGTGATGCTCCTACATCATACTCCCTCGCTTGAAAAAATTTCATGGGCTCCTGTCCATGAGCTCGTGCACGGTATGTCCATGCCTTTGTATCTCTACTTCACTCTCCCAGCTGGCATCTTCAACTGGATGGTTCTTCCATTTGACCAGATACTCAAAGTATTCTTTCCTCCTGGTCTTCTTACCAATTCGTTTATCCAGTATGTGATCCATCTGTGGATTCTCTGCAACTGGCATCTGCTTTCACCACTGGATCACTGGTTGCTCATTCCCAGTCTCTGCTTCCTCAGCTCTATATGGGTACAAATCTGAGATATTGAATATCA
>SNQJ01S0001460.1:62623-75977 GCA_010110895.2 Picea sitchensis
CCACCACAATGTTGCATGTCCTTTCAATCTAGTGACAACATGCTTGACCTTTTTGTCCTCTTCAACATCTTCATAGTCGAAGTATGTGTCTAGAGCTCTAATCCAGTCTATAATCTCCTCTGCATCCAAGTTTCCCTCATAAAATGGAATGTCCATCTTTGCTCTTGCACCCATCCTTGCAATAGCTTTGATCAAACGCTCATTTGATGCATCTTCGGCTGCAACTTCTTCTTCACGTTCAGCCTCAACTTCGCTTTCGGAATCACTCAGATCCCCTGCACTAACTATGCGTCTTTGCGTTGTCTCCATGTCTTCGAGTCTAGCTCATAGATCACGCATGTGTCTCTCCATAATTGGATCTGTCATCTTCCGACCTCTTCTCCTCGGCATTTCCCTATCCTCTGGATCAGGTGATTGCACGTCTCTTCTCCTAGGCAGCATGGTGAATTTCTCTTCTTCTCTGCTACAGAAAGCAAATAATCTTTCTGTGCTCTGATACCAGATGATGCCGATGCACACTACCTCACAACCCACAGGTCGGAAGGTCCTCGTCAACTCATAGGATCTTCTCTTCTCTACTGGCCCGAAGAACTCTAAGGCTCTTTTATTTCCCTATCAGGAAATCTACACCCACATAAAATCTTCAGTTGGATCCCCTCTTCACACTCTGAGGATCGGACTTCGTGGCTTCCCGAGGTCAGTGGTCGAACGTTGTACTCTCAGATCGCCGAGACCCAACAACCAGTCAACGCTGACCTTTCCCTCCTCCTATCGGGATTTCTCCACTCGCGATGTCAAGAAACTTGCTTTACCGACTCCCGAACCCTGATACACCGAAACTCCATCACACGCACGAGTTAACCTTTCAATGCCTTCACTCCATCGACATTTTGGAGTTCGCGGTATCGCGAATCCTGATGCGATCTTTTCGTCACTTCACCCTGCGAAATTTCGAAACTCATGCCACCTGTCCTCTCGTGGATTCCCCTGTGGCCCCACACAACCCTTTTCCTATCAGGTTATCGTGTTTCACGATTTCGCGATTCCTGCTGTAGTGTTTACTAGAATTTCACCCACGAAACCCCGATACGCGATATACATATAGATCCAACGGCCCTCGTGGGTTGGATCCACGATCCTGCCCCTCCTGAGCTTTGAACCTTTAGAGAATACGACGTTGTATCTCCCCTGTAGCTTGGTGATATCTAACGCCTCTCGTGATGTCGTGAATCCTCCTTGGAGAATTCCAACCGTCCGTTCCTCCTTTGAGAAATCTACGAAATGACTAAGTGTTCTTCCACAGAACTCGTCCTCCTGCATGCAAACTTGCGACGCTTCTTACGAACTTCAAGTCACTGCTACCCTTGAACTATTCTTCAACAGTTTCGAAGGCCTTACCCTTCCTGAGCTCTCTTATAACTCTGAGCCTTAAAAAGACTCTTGCACGCACTCCTTGCGACAACCTTCAAACACTTCAAGTGTTGAATTTCTCTTCGAATCTGTGCACTCTTGCAGCAGTAGTCCTTCAACTTCTTCCTCTCTCAGGTCCTCAACCCTGAAACTTCACTCGGCCTGCAAACCCCTTGCACGACTCATGTGCTTGCCTACACTTCTTCTTGAATGAGAACAAAATCTAACTACCCGAGCCCTCTGTCAACGCACTCCTTGCGGACGATTCGACTGCACTCCTTGCAGGAAATCTCGGCTCAAATAGAGAAAAAATTGAAACTCATTCCTTCTTTCTTTCAGATTTCAACTCAGAACATGAAATTACATACACAACATATAAAGCAAATGTATAACATGAAGCAAACATTAAGGAGCATACCATTCAACATCAATACACAAAGAACAAACACAAAACCATGAATTTGAATCAAACTCTTCTATTAATTCAAATATCAGTACATGGGTGTTCTTACACAGCTCTCTGCTTCTCTTCTATGCTCTCCTACTTCTCTAATTTCAATAATGTTACAATACACAATGAGGGTGTCTATATCCCGTTTCCCTCTTGCGCTCTAAAACTGTCTAATATTAGAATTAAATTCTATCTACCTGCATTAACTACTTTAAATGCCTTCTACCTACTAAGGATGAGAGATAATGGCTCAAGGTCCACTTACATTATACAAGTGCGCTTCTTCTCAATGACTACATTTAAGACTGTGCAACAATTCCAAGGTAATTTCAAAAATTTGTGTTGGCGCTTGTCCAGCTGTCCTTCGCTTCCGCGCTGGCTCGCTTGATGTTGGTGATGCTCATGCACCACTATCCCACCACTAGGAATTCTATGCATTCACTAGCCACGTCTTGGCCTTGAGCTCCACACTAGAAATATTTACAATGCATTTCTCATATTTACAACACAGGATCATTATATCTTAACTCGCATGGCTTCATTCTCGTAACATAAGACAATTCACACAATAATACATGATCATTACATATTGTATTCTAGGGGTTAAAATCGAGATATTACATTCCTCTTCCCTTTGGCATAACATTTTCCTTGGTGTTCTTTTCCTTCCAACAAATAAACCATGTCTCATTGTCTCTATTCTTCACCTACATTTACATTTCTATCCTTTTAATTTCTACTTGCATTTGATGACTATTTGGACAACAACGTCCCTTAATTTATTTCACCACCTTGAGATGCTTCCAAGGCATCAATGTTTCAACCTATACCTACAAAAATGATTTAGGTAAACATGCATATCATAGCCATTTATATGTAGCAATCATTCCATCCATAGGAATTTTAAATTCAAAACTAGAGCATATATATTCGTAACACAATATAAAGTATGTAAATTACCAGTATATATCTATGTGAATATATATATTTACTTTAAAAGGTTTCCACATATAAGATTTAACACACTTCCATCTCTAACACACCCAAAATATATAATTCCTTATTGATCCCAACTAGCATATAACACAAATATCTCATAATATATTCATTCAAGTCACCTCTTCCTTGCCACAGTCACCTTTCTAGGCTCAAGAATCCCCTTCTTTTCTAAATAGTCCCTTAGGTGATCCATCTTGCCAAGGATTTCATGTGCAAGAAGTTTGTAGAATGAAACAATCTCACTTCTAGGGCATCCCACTAGTAACATATAAATAACATTAATCTAAGGCAATCAAGGCATATCACAAGGTTCCAATGTCATCATCATAGCATCCTACCCATGCTTTCCATATTTAGTATCCATCATCTGTCTTTACTAGAAAAATCCACCATCTCACCTATATCATACACGTATGGTTACCATAGGATTTCATCCTAAAAATTTCAATCAAAATCTTTGAATTTGTTTCAAATAGAAATCATATTTTCACAACTATGAGATCTCTTCATAATGTTTGGCCCTTACATGTTTAAGACAATTCTACTTGAAATTTTTTCCTATTTGACAGGACCTGAAATCAACCAAAAAAACCATAAGTATTCATGCATATAATCCTTTCATATAACAACATTCACAACAATCCAAATGATATCATAATTATAACATACCAATAATTCAATCACTTTCAACTATCAACATATTAAATCTAATGAAATATCATTCACTATATATGTTTTACCATCACAAAAAGGATTCACACAATGAAAATAAATGTATGTGTTAATATGCATAATCACAACTTGCACATGCACACAATCCACTTATGCACATTCACTCAATGCACTCTTGCATTGATTCAAGAATACCATACTGCCAATTCATGTGATTTACCATGACAAGTTAAAGGGTTGAACAAAGACCTTCACACATCATCCAACCACCTCCCCAACACATGTTTAGTCATTTTGACACACATATTTTTATCCCAAACAAAACACTATGAATATACCCTTTCTCTGCTAAATATTCCCTCAAGTGTACTATAATTCCTTTTCTTTCTTCACTCAAAAATCTCCCACGAAAATGTTCCTCCTCTTATGGTGCTCTCAATGTTGGAAAGAAGGTTACATTCCATGATACCAACAACAATAGGGAAACCATTGGACACTTTTGAAATGTTATATTCTTCCCTAATTCCAACAACAACATGGTGTCACACATGGTTATATCACATAACATCCATTTTCATAATCATGAGTATAAATATTCATTCATTCTGGTTGTTAACTCTTAACTAGCTCAATCATGACATTCTAGCTCATGAATGCATCAAAAGATTCTAACAATATTTAATACCAAAATTTTCCTACTTTTAACTCACCTAGATATCAATTGCATGCATGCATTCAAATGTCATTATAACAATATTCATAAAAATATCAAACATCCTTGAAAGAATTCTTACCCAATTCCCTTTTAGTACTCGTACAACATTGCTATGAAAATTTTTCATATCGGTATGGTTTCCATAAACATATTTGATGTTACTTGATATGTTGATGCCTCACGGGGCTCACACGGTCCCTACATAAACCTATTTGATGCACTCTCTCAATTTCCTTTTTCCTTATGGGGTTGACTGTCATAGGCAACTGCATCATCAACATCTTCAACCATGTCCTCAACCATTCCTAGTTATATAATAGATTAATAACCATATTTAGTTATCATACCATACACATTGCATATAACAACAAACCACTATTAGCCAGTATGAAACATCACATATATTCTTAAGCATATCTGTCTGCAATTTACCGCATATCATCTCTCAATAAGCCTACCAATGCATATGTTGTAATGTCCCCAAGGCCGAGCCCTGTTGTAAATCATGTCTATGAAGTATAAATMTTGCATTATGAATTGTAATTATGTTTTATAGGTTGGTGAGCCAAGTCATATAAGCTAGTGGGCTTATGTGTTATTAGGCCAGGGAGCCTAAGTGTTGAAGGCCAGGAGCYTGATTTTTTGTAMATGTAATTATGCACAGTATTAATACAAAACATCTCTGCATGCAGACCGACCACGATGAATGAGTGATAGGGGACTAACAATCCACAAAGCCTGGGTAAGGGAGAGGGGTTTGAAAGGTTGGAAGAGGGGCTAAGCTGAGGGGGCTTAAACCCTTGAGAATAATATTAAAATTATTACTATTCCAAAGATGTGTAAATGTGATATTTTATCCTAAGTTCTTTGGAAGGATGAGTGACTTCCAAATGGGAAGGAATGAGCTTCATGGGTGACAAGTGTCAACCCAAGCGCATGCAGTTAAAACTGTTGAGTTGAGCCATGATGGGGGTTCCTCCTCCATTCCACCATCGACTGTCTGAACTGGGAATCTGGTATGACCTATGCAAGAATAACCTCACGCAACTCTGAAACCAAAAAGGCCTGTGTTGATTTATGGAGGAGAAGGTACACCCTCTGTCAAAATCGTGGAGTCTGTGTTCGACCTTCACGTGGATTTCTTATCACGCATCCCCGAAACCCAGAACCATGAGTATGTTCTGTATGGATGGTTGGGATAACTAAATGTCCCATAATTGTTGAGCCTGGTTGGGTTGAAGAATTTTTTTGTCATATGTTTGGGAAACCCATGTTTGTTATCCCAATTGACTGTGGCGACCACACAGTTCTTGGTTGGGTGTGGTTTGTTGTTGTTGTATGTTTGTTGTTGAGCCTTGTTGTTTTTCTACTTGTATGGGAACGAGATTAAGGAAACCAGTTGTATGACCTGTGTTTAACCTCTCTCTAGGTGAGGGAGTTGATTTTTTTTGAAGAGGCAAGTTTTACCAAGCCTGTGAGACACTCTCTCCAGGTGAGAGAGTGCGCGGAGGAAGGAGAGAGCTCCTAGAAGGAACCCTGTAGCTGCCACAGAGCTTGAAGATTTCTGTTCCGGTCTGTTGCTGAATCCCAAGGCAAGGGAGGTTAACAGCTGAAGGATTTTCTAGGTGACAAAGAAGGTGTATACTCCTGGGGTGGGACAAGCATGTGGGGAAGGAGAGTCTGTGGGCAGTGGGCATAAGTGGTTCCTGGGAGAGAATCCTCCTTTTACGTGCATTCTTCCTATAAACCTTACCTAGCCTAGGATTCCTTATTCGGTGGAGCTTAGTCCTAGCTCAGGGGTGACCTACTGCTAAGAGTGATGAGCAGTGTGGTCTAAGGCTGGGAGGTTCATGGAAGGTCTACACGCAGTTGGTGGTGTGTGACAGTTTCAAAGATAAGTGTCACTATTTTTTCTAATTTTGTAATTAATTAAATTGCATACCTATGATTCTTGCAATGTTATCACGTATTTTGTTGTGCATATGAATTATTGTTATTTCCATTAACTCTAAAATGTTAGCAGTAATTCTGTGTTTAACTATAATTAAGCATTTTAAGTTCATTAGAATGCATAATGTGTTCCAGAAGTGTTTTTTCGCGTAGTAACATTGGCCCGACCGTGGGTTTGATGGCCGGGGGCATTACAGTATGGTATCAGAGCCTGGATGGGCCAGATAAGTGGTCTTTGGACCAAGGTTTTGAGAATAAATTGTGTCTGGAGGACTAATTCCGACCTCAAAATTTTTTTGAGTGTCAACGGACTACTTGACCGTGTTACAAGATCAGGAGGTGTAGTGGTATTATAAAACTACAGCCGATGTGGTATATGGCCATAGGGAGAGAGAGAACTCCACACCAGAAGTGTTGGATCAAGTAGATGAAGGTTCATAAGGAGGGTACCAATTCATTGGCAAGAAGTCCTTGAGAAGCAGAGTTGGATGGTCAAAATTCTTTGTGGAGAACTCTCGAAATCGCGAGGGCCGTAAGATGGCCAGAAGTTGCAAGGTGGTTAGTGGATGGAGAAACTCGCCACCCTAGGATCCAGAATAAACGTGGGTCATTGATCGTGGTTGGTTTGAACCATTGGATCATTTCGTGAATTCAGGGATCGTGAACTTGGAGCGCAGGCCAAATTCTTGGTCACTCCAAGTCCTGAATTGTGAAAGAGATTAACAAAGGTAGAATTGGATGGTGGAGCACTTCCAAGAAGAAGTGTCGAAATTCCGTGAGCCGTCGGATCCAACCAACTAGCGAGGAAGTTAGGGATGAAGATATTTGATAGGTGTAAGAATAAGAGATATTTGGACCATTGGATTACGTGAGGCTCACAGTTGTTGATCTCATACATGAATTTCCATATTGAAATTCAAGGATTGAAGTGACGAGATATTTGGAGTCGTTTCATCGTGAACTCCCGGGTACCGAAAACCTGAAACCCCAAAATCCTGAAATGATCTACACCATAGATCGTAGGAGAGGAACTTGACCATTGGATCAAGTAGATGAATAGACTATAATTTCATGATTTCGACAAACGACAGTTTGAGATGTGTAGATGCAAGAACTCCTGATGCCTGAAACTCTGAAAAGAAAAGTAAAAGTAGTGGGGCCCCCTGACATTGTTGGGAGTGATTTGGACCTTCTTAAGTACACCATGTGTCACTACCTTGGTGGGTGACAGTTGTGCTATGGGCCCGGAGGGTAAGGAAATCAAATTTTCAGAATTCGGGAGTTGGAGAGGGAAGCGAGTGCGAGAACCTCTAGCCTTGAAACCCTGAAACCCGAAACCTCGAAGCCCCGAAATCCCGAAACCTGAAGTTTTGTTTTGAGAGCCTTGTATCACCTAGAATTTTATCATTTGATCATGGCCCGTGGATGCATGGGTTGGGGACTAAGAAAACCTTGGCTATTGTCGGAAATTGCAGAGCCAAACAGAGCTCAGAAAATTCATGGAATCGAAACGTTTTCTTATTCGTGTTGGTTTATGAATGTTGTAGTTTTATTAAGGGTTTAAGTCCTGAAAAACTTCGGTTGACTGCACGTTGTGTGTGAAGAGTTCAACTAGTGTTAGGACAACTGTGAATCAATGTCGAGTATAGAAATGGAAGAGGTGCGGATTGCCTCCAATTCAAAGAACAAAAGAGAAGGAAGGAATGTCAACTTGGGAGTAGAAGGGTCAAACTCTAATGGGCAAGGAAAAGAGATGGATAAGGAAGGACATATGATGAAAATCATTGAAAGATTATAGAAAGATGCCCAGGCTCGCCGAGCTGATATTCGAAAGCTCATGAAAGTCAGGGATAGGAAGGGTGAATTCAGCTTAAGGATGTTGAAGAGTTTGGAAAGAATAGAAAAGAAATTGAAAAAGGAGAGTGACTCAAGAAAGACAGAGAGTCACAGGACCCCTGAGAGGAAACGAAGATCAAGGAGTGTCAATAGACATCGTTGTCGCTCCCCAAAGAATTCCATTAGGGAAGTACACAGTAGTTCAAGCCCATCTCCTACCAGAAAGCACAGGATATCTGGGATGGATGAATTGAAAGGGGAAATGAAAAAGATCAAGCCTCCAACGTTCAATGGAGAACATAAGAAGGAGGAAGATGTTGAAACTTGGTTGCTTGGTATGAGGAAATAATTTCAACTTCATAATTATTCCTCTCATGCAGAGGGCAGGATTTCCATGTATAAACTGAAGGGAAAGGCATCCATGTGGTGGGATCAACTTGTGCAGGTGCAACACATCAGAGAAAGGGACATCACATGGAAAGAATTAAAGAGGTATTTCGAGAGGAAATACTTAACTAAAAGATATTATGACAGAAAGATGAAAGATTTCTTTGAACTCAAGCTGGACAACAAGACCATTGATGAGTATGAATTACTGAAGTATGTTCCATTCATCAAAGATGAGTCTGTCAATATTCAGAGGTACCTAAGTGGATTACCGCCTCCTATTGGGGATAAGATTCAGTATGATGACCCAAAGACTATGGAAGAAACGATAAGAAGAATGAAGTGCTTATTTGAACAACAAAGAGAAAAGCCTGCCTTTCGAAAGGCTTGGGATGACTAGAAAAAGTTCAAGAAAGAATAGAGGCAGAAGGGAAATAAACCACCCTTTTTTAGAAATATTCCTCAAGGACAGTTGTCTCTTAGAGAGCCCAGGAAGGTTGAAGTGGGTGGGAAAATGTCAAGGCTGCCACCTATGGAATGTTGGGGTTGTAAAGAAAACCATAGGTACAGGGATTGCCCCCACAAAAATGATAAAGTAAGAGTCCTCCACAATGTTCAACAAGATGAAATAGTGGAGGACATGGGCAGTTGAATTCCAAGGATCTACGCAGCCCTAGACAACAAGCAAGCTGAGTATCGATCACACATGATTGAAGTAGACAGTATGATAAAAAACCAACCATATACTATTTTAGTTGAGTCAGGGGCTAGCCATAGTTATATAGACCCTAGAGTGGTATAAATTTTGCATTTGATAAGAATAAAACATGAAAAGTCTTGGTTAGTGCAGCTAGCTACAGGAACCAAGAGGAAAGTCACAGAGTTATTCAAGTCATGTCCTATAGACATGAATGGATTGAGCACGAAGGTCGATTTGAACATTCTGACGTTAGGCTCTTATGACTGTCTAATTGGGATGGAATGTTTGGAACAACACCATGCCATCATGAACTGTGGGAACAAGGCATTCACTTGCTTAGATGAAGAGGGGAATCTGAGAGTCGTCCAAGGAATTCCTAGAGATGTTACTGTTAGAGAAATATCAACAATGCAGTTGAAGAAGTGCTACAGAAAAGACTGTCAATTATTTGCAGCCCATGTGGGGGAAACGCCTAAGGAAAAGGTGTCAAGTATTGAGGATCATGAGGTACTTAAAGAGTTTGAAGACGTATTTCATAAGGTACCCAGACTACCTCCAAAGAGAGATATCGATTTCTCTATAAATTTGATTCCTGGAGCAGCTCCAGTGTCGAAAGCTCCTTATAGAATGAGTACGCTAGAGCTGAAAGAGTTGCAATTGCAACTTGAAGAGATTCTAAAGAAGGGGTACATTCACCCAAGCATGTCACCTTAGGGTGCCCTAGTCTTGTTCGTGACGAAGAAGGATGGGACGTTGAGGTTGTGCATTGATTTCAGACAATTGAACAAAGTAACTGTCAAGAACAAGTATCCTCTGTCGAGGATCGACGATCTTTTCGATCAGTTGAAAGGTGCAAAAATATTTTCGAAGATAGATCTCAGATCAGGATATCACCAGGTAAGAATAAAGGATGAATACATCAGCAACACCACCTTTAGAACATGTTATGGTCATTACAAGTTCACAGTGGTACCGTTTGGGCTGTCGAACACACCTCTTGTTTTTATATGCTTGATGAATGGTGTATATAGGGACTATCTAGACAAGTTTGTCATAGACTTCCTAGATGACATTTTAGTGTATTCCAAGTCAGAGGAAGAGCATGAAAAACACCTGAGGATGGTACTGTAGGTGTTGAGAGAACACTCATTGTATGCCAAGTTGATCAAATGCACATTTTATCAAAGGCAGATCCATTACTTGGGGAACATTATTTCAGAAGAAGGGATTGTCATGGATCCTGAGAAGGTTGAGGCCATCAGAGAATGGTTAGCACCAAGGAATGTGGTAGAAKTTAGATCCTTTATGGGTCTAGTGGGATATTACAGAAGGTTTATCGTAGGGTTCTCAAAGATAGCTCACCCTATCACTTCCTTGCAAAGGAAGGAGGAAAATTTTCAGTGGACTAAAGAGTGTGAGAAAAGTTTCCAGCGATTGAAGAAATTGTTAACTAGTGCTCCAATCTTGAGGATTGCAGATCCAAATGTGGATTTCATATTATGCACTGATGCATGCAAAGAAGGAATGGGAGGGGTCCTTAGTCAGAATGGATTCGTAATATGTTATGAGTCCAAGAAATTAAAAGAGAACGAGAAGAACTATGCAACCCATGACTTGGAGTTGGCAGCCATAGTTCATGCTCTAAAGAAATGGAGGCATTACCTCATGGGAAGGAGATTTGAACTCAGAACATACCATAACAGTCTAAAATATTTGTTTGATCATCCAAACTTAAACGCTAGACAAAGTAGGTGGCTGGAATTTCTCTGTGAGTACGACTTTGAGATCAAGCATATGAAAGGAAAGGAGAATAAAGTGGTTGATGCACTCAACAGGAAGGTGCATGAATTACATGCTACAACCATTAGCATGTATCAGAATGATATTAAAAGCATAATTCTGGAGGCTGCAAATGTAGATCTACAGTATAGAGAATTGGTAGCCAAGCTACAACAGGGTAAGATGCCACAAAAGATGGAAATTTATAAATTGGAAACACATGGAATACTACTGTACAAGAACATAATTTTTGTACCCAATGTCTAGTGCTTGAAATATATAATTTTGCAGGAGATGCATAATGTGCCTTGTGCAGGGCACCCTGGATATCAGAAAACAATAGCAGAGGTCAAGAGCCATTAATTTTGGCCGGGTATGAAGAGAGAGATCGCTGAGTACATCTCTATATGTATGGAGTGATAGAAAGTTAAAACTGAGCATAGGCACCCAGCAGGGTTGCTGCAACCTTTACCCATTCCTGAGTGGAAGTGGGAAGTAGTAATGATGGATTTTACTACGGGATTGCCTAGAACAACCAAGCTGCATGAGTCGATCATGGTGGTGGTGGACAAGCTTACAAAAGATGCCCATTTTATTCCACTGAAAACTACTCACAAGGCAACATATGTTACTGACATTTTCATAAGGGAAGTGGCATGATTGCACGGAATTCCTAAAACGATTATGTTCAACAGAGACCTGAAATTCACCTCGAATTTTTGGAAAGGATTTTTCAAAGGATTTGAAGTGAATCTGAACTTTAGTACAACTTATCATCCTGATTTTGATGGACAGACAGAGAGGGTGAACAGAGTAATAGAAGACATACTGAGAATGTATGTGATGGACAAACCATCAAGATGGGAAGACTAACTGCACTTGGTAGAATTCACCTACAACAATGGGTATCATGCATCATTGAAGATGAGCCCATTTGAAGAACTTTATGGAAGAAAGTGCAATACTCTAGTGACCTGGGATAATCCAGCTAATAGAACAGTAGTTGGGCCAGAGTTGCTCAAGGAGATGGAGGACCAAATGATAAAAATTAAGCAGAATTTGAAAGCTGCCCAGGACAGGCAAAAAATTTATGTTGATAAGAACATAACCCATAGAGAGTTCAAAGTGGGTGATTATGTTTTCCTGAAAGTGAAAGCTAACCCGAGTTCCTTGAAGCTGGGAAGTTGTGCCAAGTTGGCAGCCAGATTTTGTGGGCCAGTTGCATATATGCTTTCATTACTTGCATCCATCACTGTACATAATGTGTTTCATGTTTCATTGCTTAAGATATATATACCATATGCTAATCATGTTATCGATTGGAATGTGATTCAGGTGGAGCAAGAAGGTGTCCTGCAAGTGCATCATGTGCGCATATTGGACAGGAAAAACAAACAGCTTCGAAATCGAGCTATAGGTCTTGTAAAGGTCCAGTGGACTTGGTACGGTCCTAAGGATTTGACATGGGAGAATTAAGATGTTATGTGGGAAGAGTACCCACATATTTTTGAAAATTTTAAAAATCTTGCAGATGTGGTGTAAAGTTGCACTAAGGATAGTGCAAAAATAAGGGGAGGGGATTGTAATGTCCCCAAGGTCGAGCCCTTTTGTAAATCATGTCTATGAAGTATAAAGATTGCATTATGAATTGTAATTATGTTTTATAGGCTGGTGAGCCAAGTCATATAAGTTAGTGGGCTTATGTGTTATTAGGCCAGGGAGCCTAAGTGTTGAAGGCCAAGAGCCTGATTTTTTGTACATGTAATTATGCACAGTATTAATACAAAACATCTATGTGTGCAGACTGACCATGATGAATGAGTGATGGGGGACTAAGCATCCACAAATCCTGGGTAAGGGAGAGGGGGCTGAGAGGTTGGAAGAGGGGCTAAGCTGAGGGGGATTAAACCCTTCAGAATAATATTAAAATTATTACTATTCCAAAGCTGTGTAAATGTGATGTTTTATCCTAAGTTCTTTGGAAAGATGAGTGACTTCCAAATGGGAAGGAATGAGATTCATGGGTGAGAAGTGTCAATCCAAGTGCATGCAATTAAAACTATTGAGTTGAGCCATGATGGGAGTTCCTCCTCCATTCCACTGTCGACTGTCTGAACCGGGAATCCGGTATAACCTCTGCAAGAATACACTCATGCAAATCTGAAACCAAAAAGGCCTGTGTAGATTTCTGGAGGAGCCTATACACCCTCTGTCAAAACTGTGGAGTCTGTGTTCGACCTTCACATGGATTTCTTATCACGCATCGCTGAAACCTAGAACCGTGAGTTTGTTCTGTATGGATGGTTGGGAAAAATGAATGTCCCGTAATTATTGAGCCTTGTTGGGTTGAAGCATCTGTCTGTCATCTGTTTGGGAAACCCATGTTTGTTGTCCCAGTTGACTGTGGTGGCCACGCAATTCTTGGCTGGGTGTGGTTTGTTGTTGTTGTATGTTC
>SNQJ01S0001460.1:76294-92690 GCA_010110895.2 Picea sitchensis
GAGAGTCTGTGGGCAGTGGGCATAAGTGGTTCCTGGGAGAGAATCCTCCTTCTTTTACGTGTATTCTTCCTGTAAACCTTACCTAGCCTAGGATTCCTTACCCAGTGGAGCTTAGTCCCAGCTCATGGGTGTCCTACTGCTGAGAGTGATGAGCAGCGTGGTCTAAGGATGGGATGTTCGTGGAAGGTCTACACGTAGTTGGTGGTGCGTGACAGTTTCAAATATAAGTGTCACTATATTTTTTAATTCTGTAATTAATTAAATTGCATACCTGTGATTCTTGCAATGTTATCACGCATTTTGTTGTGCATATGAATTATTGTTATTTCCATTAACTCTTAAATGCTAGCAGTAATTCTGTGTTTAACTGTAATTAAGCGTTTTATGTTCATTAGAATGCATAATGTGTTCCAAAAGTGTTTTTCTACGTAGTAGCATTGGCCCTACCGTGGGGTTGATGGCCGAGGGCATTACATATGCATTCCAACTATTTTATTCTCTTACATTTGAAACATTTCTATGCCTTAAAACTAATTACACATAGTTGTTCTACATAAATATAAATAATGCAGCAAGAGAAGAGTTAAGAAATTATCCCTTCAAATTCCTCTACATAGCATGTAATTCCACATCATAGATAATCTATTCCATGGCCATTCTATGAATAATAGAGAATTAGCTGTGATATTCTCACCCAAGTAGCAATACTTAGTTCATTCATATAAGTTATATTTGATACTTAAAAAATATTCAACTTTATTCTAAAAACAAAATATATTCTAAGGGTGAGAAATTCTCCCTTATTGGGCCATATCTACCTTGCTAGGCCCTTGCATCTTTTACTACTACAACTAATTCTTGGAATCTTGCAACTTTATTTGATGCTTTATGTTACCTCTTCATTTTTTCCATTTTTTAGATTTGTAGCTACATTTTCCTTGAGAAATACTAGCCAATATCCACCTGACATTTTCTCATCTAAAGTTTCCTTTAAGCCTTATCCAAATTCATAATTTTCTCTACATTACATTGGATAATTCTTTGGCAAGCTTCACTTTGCCTCTTACTATGTCTGACTAGACAACTCCACTCAATGGATTTCTTCATTTATTTGATAGAAACTCCCAAGTGTATTGAATTTCATTATCTTCTTTATGTTATTTATGCATAACTTGTTGGTTCATATCCTACTAGTCTCTCATGCATACACAAATATTATATAGTATGATGGTTCACCCATCTCATGCTTGAGGTACCTTCCCTCTTGATCTTGGTAGATTTTCTCTACCATCCAGGCCATCCAATGACCCTTTTTCCTTATGTAAATATTATTCCTTTCATGCTTTGCAACATTTATTGATGGTTTCCTTTCCTTCCCCAATATCTTATGATTTATACGTTTATCTTATGCATAAGGATGTCATTAATTGTAAACTAACATCTTACATACCTTTGCTAACCATTCTCTTGTTGTACATAATCAAAACTACAAAAACCAAAAAAACCACAACTCTTCTTTTCCCCTTATTCTCTTCAAATTAATGTCCACACACCAATAATTTTCAATGCAATATATGCATTCTTTCTATGGAACTAGCATTCTTAAACCATATTTATAGGTCATTTCTTTGACTAGTGACAATTATTTTGCTTATTCAAATAAGATAAAATTATTCATTAGTTGTTCCATTATATATAATTTGAATCCATTTATGAGATTGTTTATGCCTCATTATATGCTTGGTTCCATCCCATATCCCTTACTCCAAGTTCAAGACATTTTAGAGATTATGCACATATATATAATTTTGTCCAATTAAGCTCAGAAGCTTTGTTCTACTAATTTTTTGAAACAACCAAAAGTATATTTAAAAAATATTTTTTTTTATATATTCTCCTATACAACACATTTTCAATGATTGTACTCATGCTCAATTATGATCTCTATAACAAACCTACCCCCCTAAACTCTACTTAGGTTGTTGGGATATCAAAATTTCTCCCTTTATTGTGCTTCTAGTCTCGGGCGTTATTCCCTCCTTCAAAACCTTAGTCCTACATGATGGTCACGTGAGATTCCTCCACATCATTTGCACCACTGTATAGGATGGTATGTGTGTTATCATGGTAGTGACATGTTCTCGAATGCATCACCCTCTCTCAGAATCCTTAATTAGAATGTGACTACATAGACTAGGAAATAGAATATCTTGATTGAATGACTCATATTCACTCGAATCAATCTATATCAACAACTAGCGGTGAATCAAGATCCTTTCCATTGGGAAAACATGTTACATAACCCATAATCCGTTCCTTGATCCAACTTTTCCAACAACCTCATCCTCGTAAATCCAATGGTCAAGGATTGGGAAATCCCAATGGTCTTGGTTCACTCAAAACCTTTAAATTGTGCAATGGTTAAGGCGACTCCCATCCTCCTCCAAACACTTCAATAGGTGGGGGATACAAAAATATCTATATCTAAGATCTCATTGGATCAACCCACAAGTAGATCAATTTTTCCTGCCCTCTTAGGCTTCTTCCATCGAGAAATACTCACTCTCCATGACCTCGTGGTGTTCCTAAACAATTCTTCCCGAACATGAATCTTCTCATAGATCCCATGGTCGTCGAACCATCACATCTAACTGTCAGGAATCTATTGGATCCCAGATCCACTCGATAGTTTGTTGAAATATCTCCTACTCAACACTCAACAATTATCTCAAAACAAAATCACTTTATCTACTAAAATCACAACTAAGTAATCAACTAAAAATGAAAGAAAATAATAAATAAGCAAACAAAATCATGCACGCATGAACACCAATAATTTTTGTTAGATATCCTCGGAAAAACCACATAGGGAAAACCAGTGTTGAGAATTATTTTATTATTCTAAAATCAGAGCTCCCATAATAGGGATAATGGCCCACTGAGAGAAATATAATTGTAGACTAACCTGGAAAGGTCTAACTTGTTGTATGACCAATTTTGGCATGTTTTTCAAGGCATACATGATTCTCCTTCTTGTGAATCATGTATATACACGATTTCCCTCACTATGAACCATGTATCCGTATGGAAAAGTTGTATGACAAGTTTCATATGATCCAAAACTCTCTTGTGGCTTCCTTAGACTGAAACCCACCTACGTAAGCCTTTGTTCCCTATCCAAGATCTCCTTGAATCTTTCAAGTGTTTTTCAAGTGTCTTTCTCCTTCACCCTAGTCTTGTTTTTATAATCATGAGTTATAATCTATTTCTAATATCAAAAATAATCTATGGTTGAGATTACTTCTCACACTCAGTTCATATTTAGATTACATGTTGCATGCCAAGTACTTTTAGCATGTTTCTTAAATAACTCAATTAACTAATTACATAATTAATTAATAAAATAAATTTACTTTATTAATTTCGTTAATTAAAGTAAATTTAAGAGTAGAAGACTTTGGACGATTTCCACTCGTCTAGACACATAGACCTGTGTGGAAATACATGTCTGATGCTACCACTAAAATCAACACTCTGTATTAGCAAAGAAGGTATTATTCACCACTCCAAGTCTATCTTTGAAGAATACACACTTCCTTTTCTCCAAGGGCTTGGTCAGAATAACTGCAACCTGCTCATCTATGGAAATATACTAAAGCTTCACTGCTCCTTTCTGGATCCTATCCCAAATGAAGTGTTATTTTATCTCAATATGGTTGGACCTATCATGGAATACTATATTCCTAGAGAGTTTGATACAAATCTGATTATCGCAATATATCACTACAGGCTCCAAATCCTAACCAAATAAACCTATAAGCAATTTGCGAAGCCAAATGGCTTCAAAACTAGCCATACTCGCTGTCATATACTCTGCCTCCGTTGAACTGAGTTCCACACAATTTTGTTTCCTACTTAACCAAGTAATCATTATTGATCCCAAGATGAATAAACACCCCAAGGTGTTATTTTTGTCCACTTCACTTCCTTCCCAATCCGAGTCTGTATATCCCTACAACTCTAGTCCATCTCCTCCAAGATATATCAATCCATAATCCATTGTACCTCTCAAGTACCCGAGCACATGATTAGTTGCGATCCAATGCACCTTCCTTGGATCTACCATGAAATAACTCAAGGCATTCATAGAAAAACAAATATTTGTCTTAGTGTTGACCAAATACATCAAGGACCCTACCATCTCCTTGTATATCTTGGGATCCACCAACTCTGAATATGAAGTGTCAGTCTTCTTTAGATTGGTAATCATAGGTGTAGCCATCAATTTACAGTCGTCCATTCTAAATCTCCTTAATATCTCCATTGCATACTTCCCTTTTCCAAGGAATATATCTCTTGATAATTTCCATACCTCTAACTCCAAGAAATAATGCATCAAGCCAATGCCCTTCATCTCAAACTCACTAGCCAAATCTACTTTGCACCCTGCAATAATCTCCTCTACAATTGTGAGAAATAAATCATCAATGTATAAAACCAAGATAAGAGCATCCTCTCCAAAAAATATGAAGTACAAGTTAGGATCCACCTCACTTTTGGTAAATCCCATACTTTGCAAGTGTCCATCGATCTTGGAATACCATGCCCTGAGTGCTTGTTTGAGTCCGTACAAGGCTTTCTTAAGCCTACACACATGAGACTCCCTCCCATGTAACTTAAATCCTTGAGGTTTCTCTATGTATACTTCCTCCTCAATTATCCCATTAAGGAAGTTTGTTTTCACATCCATATGATGTATCCTACACTTCATTATTGAAGAAGAAAAAATAACAACTCTAATAGAAGCATACCTCATGAATGGAGAAAATTTATCCTCATAGTCCACTCACTCTTTCTTGGAGAACCATCTCTCCATAAACCTGGCCTTAAAATTCTCTATGATACCATCTGCAACATGCTTGATATTGTAGAGCCACCTGGAACTCACAACTAACTTCCCCTACAGTCTCGAAACTATGTCCCAAACATCATTCCTCATAATAGAGGTGTACTCCTCGACCATTTCATCCCTCCATACCTATTGATTTGTTGCTTCCTCAAAACTAGAAGAATAAACATCAATGATCTGACTCATAAGAGACATATAGTTCATAAACTTCTTCGGAGACCCGCACTCTATGACCACAACCCTAGTAGCCTCACCAACATCCCTCAATGTATGTATTAGCCACATGGGTCTCTCAGTAGGGATGGAAGGGATAAATCCTCCTCTCCACATGAAGTTTGAACTATTGACTATTGCTCATCCTTCGTAGCCTACTGCTCCTCATCCTCTGTCACTGCTAATGACTCTTGAGTACTCCTATATGCTAAGGTATCCTCTAAATTCACATCTATACTCACACATGTCTTCCTCTACGTTGGAATGAAGATCATGTAAGCCTTTGAGGTCTCATTGTATCCAAAATATATACCCTTTTGTCATGAAGGCTCCAACTTCGTCCTCTTCTCCACTTGCACATGGATGTAAACTAGAAAATCAAAGATCCTCAAATGTCCTATCTCTAGCTTCACCCTAGAGAATTACTCCTCTGGAGTCTTGTCCCCCAATATCTTATGAGGACGTTTGTTTTGCACATACACTATCATATTACATGCCTATGTCCACAAAAACATGGGCAAATCTCAATCATGTATCATATCCTTTGAAGAATCGATGATGGATCGGTTATTTCTCTTCACAACCTCATTTTATTGAGGGTTGTATGAGATTGTCTTCTCCTTCTTGATCCATGCATTCTTGCAGAAATCCTTTAAGTCATTGGAGGAGTACTCTCCCCCATTATTTGACCTCAAGACCTTTATATTCTTACCCGTATGATTCTATATCTTAGCTATAAACTCCTGAAATGGATTGAAAACCTCATCCTTGGTCTTCATAAAGAAGATCCAGGTTTTCTGGAAGAATTATCAATAAATGTCACATAGTATGACGATCCCTGTAAATATGTTGTTGACATCGGCCCACTCACATCTAAGTGAATAATATCCAATATCCCCTTGTACCTACTCTCACTACTAGGAAAAGTATCCTTGGCATTCTAACCAAGTCCACAACCTTTGCACACTCCCTGTTGCACAATACTAAATTCTATAAGACCTATAACAATCCCCCTCAGAATTGGCAATTCTCTGTAGTGTAGGTATCCCAACCTCCTATGCCACAACTCACATAGGTTGTAAATTTCATGTACCAAATCCTGAACATGTTTTTCCTGCAACCTGTATAAAGTTCCTTGTCTGGTATAGTTTTCTATGGATGTATGAGTACCTTTCCTCTCTAAAAAAGTAATGAAAAAACCCCTATCCTCCATAGCTGAGACTAAAAACAAATTCTTCTTCAAACCTGATACATAAAGCACATCATGGGCATCGAACGAACCTCCTGACTCGAGCTAGAATGTAGCTGTTCCCTCTCCCTTTACTGCATACTTGGGATCATCAACAAGCTCCACATAAACCTTTGAGTCCCTCTTCATCAGACTGCTAAATAGATCCCATGATTTTTCCATATGAGGAGATGCATCACTATCCAAGAACCAATCACTCCTCATTGTTGTTCTAGTAGAAAGGAAAGAAACCATTGAGTAATCCTTCTCAAATTTCATTGCAAACTCATCAAGTTGTGTCTCTGTTGATGTTGTTGTCTGCATCTTTACATTATCATTCTTCTTCTTCTCCAGACACTAAGATGCATAATGTCCATTCTTATGACATGAGAAGAACTTGATTTTACTCAAGTCCTTGTTCTTCCCAGGATGTGTTGATCCTCCATCACTGTTTGAATTCTTGCTAGAACCCTTTCCTTTACCCTTCCTTATCTTGCTAACAATATCCAAGTTATCTTCACTACCTCCATTCTTGCTACTCTTTGAGTCCTCCCAAGTATCTTCTTGCATGAAATCATCCCAAAGTCTTTTCCAATCTAGGATATTTTCCCAAGAACAAAATCATTTGACAAATGGTTCCCAACACTTGGTCAAACCATTCAGTGCCACATTCATGATATCTGTGTCCTCAATTTTCTCCCCTATGGATGCAATTTGATCACGTACTTGTGTGATACTCATGAGATAGCTGGTAAAATTATCTGATCTATACATATGAACCGATCTGATTTTATTCCTTAAGACAATCTTCCTATTCATGTTCTTGCTGTAGAATAAACTTACCAGTGCATCAAAAATATCTTTGGATGTCTTCTTCTCATTTAGGTGAGGGATTATTTGATCCTTCATTGAATCTAGGATGCCCCTTTATTATTTGATCTCCTTCTTGTTGTGAGAATCTAAAGTTGTCGGATCTGTCGGTGGAGTAATTTCTTTATCCACTAACTCCCAAAGGTCATACTCCTTCAATGCCAAAGTCACTCTTGCTTTCCAAGATAGGATGTTCGATGCTACATCCAATATGTCTTCAAATATAAAAGATGTTGTTGCCATCCCTAAGACCTGATAAACTACGCTGGAAATAACCTACTATAGGAAAACTTCCCTTGTGCTGACCTGTACCGATTATACATGACTGTCAACATTGCAAAGTGCATATATACACGATTCGACACACTTAAAATCACATATGTACGTAATTCGATCCATTGAAAATAATGTATGTATGCAACTATGTCTTCTATGAATTGTGTATGCCTCTGTACACCTGTAAAAACCTAGCTCTTCCTCAGTACGATTGTTTCCCTGAAAATCCATCCCTCAATTTCCTTTTGCTAATTATGAATCTACTATGGATCTGAGATTTGGATTCCCTTCAGAGAACCTTCTCTGATACCATGTTGAAATTTATCCTACTCAACACTTGACAATTAATTCAAAACAAAATCAATTTATCTACTAAAATCACAGTTGAGTAATCAACTAAACATGCAGCGGAAGCATAAATAAGGAAACCAAATCATGCACACATGAACACCAATATTTTTTCCTAGATACCCTTGTAAAAACCCTGGAGGGAAAATTGGTGATGAGAATGATTTTATTATGCTAAAATCAGGGCTCTTATAAAAGGGATAATGGCCCACCTAGAGAAATACAACTACAGACTAACCCAACAAGGTTTGGCCTATTGTACGATCAGTTATGGAAAGATTTTAAATGAATACATGATTCACCTTCTTGTGAATCATGTATATAGGTGATTCACCTCACTGTGAACCATGTATCCATATGAAAAAACATGATCAACAAGTTCTGTATGATGTGACACTCTCTTGTGGATTCCTCATAATGAAACACACCTGTGTAAGCCTATGTTCTCTCTTCTCCTTGACCTGATATCTAGATGGAAGTCCTTCTCCTTCCCTATCCAGGATCTCGTTGAATATTTCAAGTTTTATAATCGTGAGTTATAATCTATTTCTAATCTCAAAAGTGATCTATGTTTTAGATTTCTTCTCACACTCACTTGAGATTTGGATTACATGCTGCATGATAAGTAATTTTAGCATGTTTATTAAATAACTCATTAATTAGTTACATAATTAATTAATAAAATCAATTTACTTTAATAATTTCTTTAATTAAAGTAAATTCAAGAGTAGAAGGCTTTAGACGATTTCCACATGTCTAGACATATATACTTGTGTGAAAATACTTGTCCGATGTTACCACTAACATCAACATAGTTAATCAAACCTACCACTTTGACAAGATTCTCCACTTGGGATGGACACTTATAATATACGATGGCTTAGATCTCATCGTCTAAACTGTCGAAAAATCTATATCTCTTACCACTCTCAGGTTCTTGACATGGGGTTTCTTCTATCAGAAGTTCCTCTCACTTTCTCCCACTGTATCTTTATAAAATATGCCTTTCCGATATAATTATCGACTTAGATCTTGAAAAATCCACGGTCTAGATCTCATTGGCCTATCCTTTTGGTATATTGATAGCTCTCATCAGCTCAAACATTCCCATTGAAAATTTCACCTTGGAAGGGTCTCTGGTTTTTTTCAACATGCCCCCCTTCCGAAAGACTTCCTTTGAAGCCCAGATCTTCGACATATGGTCGAGATCAGTTCTCCTTACCAAATCAATGACTTGTTTTCCTCTTGGTTTTTAACAAGGATTTAATAGGGTTAAAGTTTATTCCAAGACTTATCATTCCACGGCCTTCCTTGGCATATTTCTGCAAGGTCTTTGCCTTAGTTCCCTCAGGATTTTAACCCACTTCCTCAACATGTAGGTAGCCCTTCACTAAGGACTCCATAGTGAATATTTTTATACCTTGAAAGATTTCCATTCAAAGGTTAGGGATAAAGTAGGGGTACAAACCTTCACAGACCTCTCGTACACAATCATTACAAACATTCAATTGAAATTTTAAAATAGATCACATTACACCATTAAAGATCAAATACATCACGTATCCAACATATTAAAACTTCCTTTGAACACAGAATGAGATTCATATTCATTAATACACATTTAGTGGGCATACAGAAAAATACTTGTCTGTTCAATTCAATTTTCAACCAACCAACTGACTAAGGGTGAATGCATTTCCACCCAACCATAGGCTATGTTGCAATTTTTCCTTCCTATAGAAATCCACCCCCATGTCAGGCCATGATACCACCAGGGGATTCTCACAAGTTGACTAATAGGTCAAGGAACTGGTTAGGAAGGTTATTGTCCTTCACTACACTGGAAACAACAAAAATACCAGCTTCCCATTGAGATCAGGGCCTCCATGAGATTACCAGGTTCCTTTCCAGTTGGATTTCCTCTACATAAGGGAGTCCCTTCTCTGCTATATAGTCCCTCGATACCCTCCTCTTACTAGTGTTAGTTTATTTCCAGAAATAACCAACCCATGACCCTCTCAGCCCCAGTTCGGATATGAGTATTCTATTTTATAGGGTTGACCTTTTATGTCTTGGGTAAGATTCATATTTTCCTCATGAGAGATTCTCAGCTCCTTAGTTTCTCAAGTCAATTCATGTGAGCTTTGTATTCTCATTTGTGGTTCCATACCATTTGTTTGTGAGTTTGCATGTGCATATCTATGTGTGTATGTCTATGTCTCTATGTCATCTTCCTCCTCATTCCTATTTCCAATTAGGAACATTCTTCTTTTCATGGGGTTTCCAATAACTTTCTTCTGTCAAAAGAAAACCCCTAGGGTCAAGCTCCCGAATTGAAGGGGAAATTTTGGGTACTTTTGGATGACAACTACAACTAACCTCTCACTCTTTTGAGTACAAGATATGAAGGCAGTCATAAATAATCCAACTACCCGATCATATGCCATTAACAAGTTCCTTGTGGTCAGGGAAAACATGGTACTTTGGATAGGTTAGTTATTCAAGTAATGCATGTGTATGTAGGGTTTTTTGGCAAGCTTCCTATTTTATTCAAAACAAAATTCCAGTTTCCCCCTCACTAGCTCCCACTCATGGTATCATGCCCAATACTATAAGGTTTCCCTCTCAGTCAAATGATTGGTGTTTTTATTAACATAAAACACAATTAAAATATTCATCAATTATAATGCAAGAAGTCTTAAGAACAATTACATACTTGGGGGAACACAAGGTGTTAAATTCCCCTCACCCTCGAGGAAACACCATCATCAATGTTTTTAACACAACATATATAAAATTGATACATAAAAATAATATGGGTATGTCATTCTCATGGAATCCTTTAGCTCCCATGTGGCCTAATTTGGTCCAAAGTGATTCCATTGCACCTTGACCTTCATGACGACTTGGTTCCAGATTAATGTCTCTTTCCTATCCAAAATGCATTAAGGATCAGGATGAAATTCTCCCTCTGGTTCCTGTTGATGGGGCCTAAATCCCCTGATTCAACAGCAGGAACCAAACCCGCCACTGAGGCCCAATTAGAATCTGCATCATTTGGAGTGGAATGGTTCTCCAGATCTAGAAATATGGCCAAATTATCGATGGGTTTTTGTGTTTTCTAGTGAAGGCTCTTCCTTCAGTTAGGACAATTATTTTTCTTTATTTCTCTTGGGTGGGGCTGGTATGAGAGATGCAAGCAAGTATAAAATGAATTTACAAATAACAGGACATAATTTTTAACTAGAGGGAAGAGGTCGAGCTTGGGATAACCCGATGCTCAAACATGCAGACAATGATCCTATGCCATAGGGCCTAGTACTAATACATTAATCGAATGAGCATCCAACTACTATTTGAGAAAACTAATTAATAAAATAAAACACATACATAATCAAGATCATGGTAATAAAAATAATTCATCTACCATAGCATTCATCACATAACAACACAACGATTTATCCTCACCATTAAAGAAAATAACATCAAGACATTGCACCAGATAACTTGACAACATAATTAATTTATCTTACTCATTTACAGCATCATTCATAGAACATGAAAGGAAGTAATTCTTATCCAACTCCAATCACATACATCTGATGAAAATATCTTGTCTCTGGTCTAGGACTTCTCAATTCATAATAGTCTCAAAATAATTATCAACAACCAAAAAGGAAGAGTTCTTATTGTTACACATCAAAATTACTCAAATAGTGTCCCAAGTGTCATCATTACAAGTGTTGTAAGTGTCGGATATTGTCCACAAGTGTCACATATTGACCACAAGTGTTGCAAGTGTCACAAACATCATATTTCCATATTTCCTATGTCATGCCTCTAACGACATCACAAAGACACTTAAGACACCTCAAAAGACTAGTTTTGAAGAAGAGAAATCAGTTGACAGAGAGTACAAACCTTTTTTCCACTGAAAGAATCACTAAAAAATGGATTTTGGAGAGGAGCTCTCCCCTACGCACTGTCAGGAAGTGCTAGCACTCCCTGAGCCTCTTTGGGGGAGTGTTTGAGTTCTCTGTGCACCCTTTTGGGGGAGCGCTGCCCTTTTCTGAGCAAGTTTTGGGTTTGTTCAGAAACATCAGGGAAGAATCCCTCAATTCCTAAAGGTGGTTGGATTCGAATAGATGGTCAAGGAATGATATTAGGGAGGATACTCAACTGAAGGAGAAGAATCCTCAACTTATCTCAAAGATCTCTCAAGTGGTTGGGCCTCTCCAAGGTTATATAAGGAGGCCTCCTCATGCTGAAAGGAGGATGGGGATTGATAATTACACCAAAATTATGATCCCATGAGTGAGATGTCATCAAAGAAATAAGTGTATATTACTTGAGCAAAGGGGTTGTACAAGGAGAAATGGAAGAAGATGTTGCACCTTCATTAACGGATTGTAAGTACTTTTACCTGTTCTTGTTAATAATCAATGCTTGGCCTGTTTCTTTCAAACTGATGTTTGTTCCACATGATTTTGTATACAGTAGATGGGTTTATATTAAATCTAATATCAGTAGAGTAGGAAGTCCATTGTATCTTTGTTTGTTCTACAGGACCTATCAGGGAGCTCAGGATCGAAGCTTAGCCTGGACTTTGCAGGGACAAACGTCACCAATAAGGTACATATATTTCTTCTTCTCCTTTGTATGTTAGCTTGATTATACCTAAAAGGATTTCAGTGTCCATGTTAAGAACTTTTCTGTCTTGGCCTTAGGATTCTAGAGACCAAGCGGGAATCCACTTGTCCGCAGGGGGATTCACCTACAACCGAAATTGGTGAATCCACTGGGGAAGAGCTATGATTTTTGTTTCCATTCCCAGATCTTGTTTTGGCCCTTTTCCCACTCACTTGAACTTCTCCATATTGTCTTTTTGATTCTTATATTTGTTTGATTGCCTCTTTATTTAATCATGATCACCTTGATTGACTGAATTTCCTTGATTTTTTGAGTTTTTGGGCCTTTTTTTGAGCTTTTGAAGCAGAGCGCTCCCCTGCCCTTGTTATTAGAGCACCAAAACTCCCTGGTGGTATTACACAGATCATTCTAATGCTATGGTTCCCCTTACACCAGAGCGCTACCCCATTTTCAACGAAAAATCCTCTAGGTTTTCAGCTTCTTAGTTGAGTTTTGTAACAACCCTAGTTGAATATATGCTTAGGGATTATTAAGTAAAAATTTATTAGGTAATTATTTTTTCCTAACATGTTATTAACTAAACACAGATTGGTATAATGATATTAATTAATTAATTAATGGTTATAATTTTGATTAATTAATTAATTACCTATCGCATTGAATGAACAGGGTAATAAATTTAAGAGGGTTAATAAATTATATTGTTTAATTAAATGATCTACGTATACTAGGGGATTAGAAGCATTAATAAATAAGGATAAGAAGCATTAATAATAGGATAAAGAATTAATAATGGGATAAGTTAATAAATGTGTAGGTAAGGAAATAAATGAGGAGAAAGGGCGGTGAAGGAGGATATGAGCGGAGGAGGTTTACGAAAGAAGGGGATCATCATTCTACTTGGATTTTTTTTGGAGAGGGTTCTCTTGGATTTGCACAGGGGAATTTGATTTTTGTAGTCGGGAAGGGTTAGTAAAGGGGGCACCAGTTTGATGGTGGTTTTGGGCACGGGGGGCTAGGATATCCATATGGTATCCTGGAGCTAGGAAGTTGTCCTAGTTGGCAGGGTGGAAACTCGGTTTGGGCAGAGTTGGTCGGCACATTAGGCAACAACAAAGTAGTGGGATGGACAACCGGGTCAACGGAGAAATTAACATCAAGAAGAGGTAAAATTGTTTTATTCTGTTATGAAATTATTATTTGTTGATAAATTTAACTTACTGAAATTATTGTTACGAAGTTATTATCCTATTATGAAGTTACTATTTCAGTTTATGGAATAAAATGATGTTTAAATTAATATGGGTATTACACATGGTATCAGAGCTTTAGCCTGAAGCATTGTGGCTTTAAGGGCCAAGTTCCCAGCTCCAACTCCAGCTCCACCTAACCTGCAAACCAAACATAGAAATTTTAACACAAATATAAATATAAATGAAATACATATTGAAAATGTTAAAAAAACAAATATCACAATAAAAACAAAACTTTAAAGACCAAAGACAAAACTAGGCTACAATATAGTACTAAGATCTTGCTCGTGTATTTTCTTTGATGTTGTTTGAAGTGAACTCCAATTTCCCTCAATTTTATCTCAGTGTCTCCTCAATGCTCACCGGGTTTCTTAGAGTTCACGGTAGTCCATTGGGGAATAGAAAAATTCCAAATTACACAGTTGGGTACAGTAAACAAAAATATCAGAACTTCCAGGCCAGAAAGATGATTCTGAATTTCGCATCACCCAAGAAATATACATAGTGTGCCCAAAGCTACAAAAGCAGGGGCCAATGCTAAGACCAGATCTAAAGGGAGAGAACTGCTCCACTTTTTCTAGAAGGTTATCCTTTGAAGATAAAAACTATCCACAAAACAATTCTGTTCCTTGACTGATACCAGAGTCTTCTTTAAAAACTAACCAGGGGTTGAAATTCAACCATAAAACCATCAGAGAATCAGAGTCACCATAACAGAAATATGAATTTCCCAGAATTTCAACCAAGTCCCCTACAAGAGAGGGGGCATATTGTTCGAAATTGAATTCTGAGACCAGCCGGAAGCCTTTTCAATCTGCTGAAAAAGGTGAGGATGAAGACGTCCACTTACCTGAGAGTCCAGCAAGAAGGAGCTCCTGGAATGGGCCCTACAACCAATATCCAAGTTGTATGCAAATCTCCAGTCTCCAAGTCCACACAAGATTCGAGTCACACCACCCAAAATCCAACGCGCGAGTCTACCGTCAAGCCTACAAAGGAGCATCCATGCATGCATCAACTCATGGACAAAATTGAACATGTTACTAATATTGAAAGACCATAAAGAGTGAGAAACTATAACCTGCTAGTCGAAGGTACAAATATTGCATCTTTCATGAGTACGATGAAAGGAATACCTAAAGTAATCACGATTGAACAAATACTTGAAATACAGGCAGCCAGAAACTGTTTCATTGGTGAGATACAATATACAATGCAAGTTATCACATAAGCATCATATGTTGCTTCTTGTGGATGTTATATTGTGAAGCTCTTAGCACTACTAGTGACTTGATGCTTGGATCCTTTGAGAAAAATACTGATTATATTTTGCTTCCCCATTCATGCGAGACTTGAAAATGTGATGGAAGTGGTTTCTAATACACATTTTTTTTTCTGGATCTAGTGGATGTTGCACTCAATTATGGAAAATATTTTAAAAGATTATGCAGGCACATCAACTCACCACATTTATGCTGGTTCTTTTTGTCATCACTACCACTTCCCTACCGGGCTTCATCACAATGGTTCATTACAGTTGGTTGCTACACAGTGATAACCAGTTTATGTGTTATCACACATAAGATATGTCCTCATTCAATTGTTATTGAAATTTATCTACTGACTTCTCTAGAACAGAGGAAATAATTGATAAAGCTTTGTTATTATTACGAGAGATTTGGGATCATATGCGTTATATTATTCTACGTGTTGATAGCTAAACAACTACAAGTTGGCTTGACAATTAATCTCACGATATAGGAAAAGATTTTAACGAAAAATAATGGGCAAAGATAATGTCGGTTTTCCCCATCTGTATGAGGCTAGTCGTCCTAATTGTATAATTGTATGGAAGGAAATCATGGAATTCATGAGGCGAGATTTAGCGATTTGTGTTCTATGTTGGCCAAATTAGAAAACGAAATGGAGTAAAGAATTATAAATGATTTGTTCAAGAGCCACACAAACACGTAGCCCACGATGGGTCTTCATTTACACTGCGCATCAACATAAAACAATGCACAAACTAAGTGCAAAGCTACAAGAGGAGCCGTAGAAAACAGAACACAGTGCCCAACCACGTGGAGGAGGAGGCCACATAAAATATTAGGTACAGGCCCAATTTCGCAGCCCAGCGACCAAGCCACGACAGAGAATCCCGTGCGCAACAAAAGAAATTGATTAAAAAAAAAAATAGCCACAGGTTGAGCAACATGCAAGCCAAACACCCAACACCATGCCACGAACACACCAACGCCCAGCCACGACTGAGGAGCGTGCGCTGCAAACACAAAAAAAAAAAAAAAAAAATTGTAATAAACAACAAATTAAAAATAAATAAATAAAAAAAAAACCCTAGCGCAGCCCAATAAAACCGACCAACTTCTCGACCTAGGGGTTGGCCTAGATGTGGAGTATAAACGCATCAATTCAATGGGAGTTGGAACCCATGGTGAGGAGCCGTGCACTGCAATTTTTATTTATTAATAAACTGCAAACCAAAAATAAAATTATTAAAAAAAAAAATTAAAGGTTTGAACCACTTTTACGCTTCCCTCCATTTTAGATCTAGATGGAAGCCATGGCGACTGCAACGATGGCTACTCTAAATCTAAAGCAGAACCCTTTTTCTCCACTTTCTTCTTTAGT
>SNQJ01S0001460.1:98916-111979 GCA_010110895.2 Picea sitchensis
CCACCGTCGATATGATTTCAACCACGACTTGTCGATCTTTGGAATCATCTGACCCTTGGATTGTACCTAGTCCTTTGGAATTCGATGCCCTAGGTGACACCATGCCACTTAGTTTAGCTGAAACATCATACGTTTCTATCCAATCCACTTCTCTGTCTTCGGATGACCAACATCTATTGGCACCCAACGATTATTCAATGCCATCACGGTTAAGTTCCTTGTCAGCTGTGATCGACTACATTTCCCCAATATTTCCCTCTGAGGAATCTATTATGGAAATGTTGAGCATTGACAAGCTACCTCGGGATGATAACCATCATCGATCCTCTTTTCTTCCCAATCGTGAAGAAATTCAGGCAGATATACACTCTATCTCCCCTCCTAATGTTGATTTTCCATTATCTCCCATGAATTCAACTTCCGATGATTTGGATCTGGTAGTTGACATCGTGATCTCTTCGGTAGGGCTATTGGAGCCCAATATCCTTACCCCTGTCGCGACCCTCGACATGTGTTCCTTCCGGAGTGATTTTCTTCCATCCAGTGAAGATCTCTTGGAATCCATGACCGAGTTTTGTCCCTTGACATGGTGTCCTTCCAGAGCATTATTTTCTTGGAAGCCATGATCAAGAAGAAGCTACGAGCATAGTTTCTCTTCTTTGTAGAAAGCTCGTTAAAAAAATGAACCAGAGGTCATGAGCATAGTTTTCCTCTCTGTCGCAAGCTCATTAAAAAATGAAACAAAATCTTTGAGCATAGTTTTCCTCTCTGTAGAAAGCTCATTAAAAATTGAAACAACAATCTAGGGATTGAACCCTGAGCCCTAAGCATAGTTCTTGTTCTATGTCAAGCCCGTTAAAAAATGAAACAGTCACCTCTCTTGAACCTTCTTTTCATCTACCCTTATCCTTTTTCTCCATCTTGTAGAGAAATTGGGGACAACCTCAAAGTCGGTGAATGAATTGAAGCTTGGAGGGCATATCTCCAACCTTTGATGATCATTCTAGAGTTAAGCCACTAGCTTTCAAGATGGGGGCATATCGAGCTTAGTCTTTGTTCTTTCTCGTGCTCGAAAAAACATGAGAATGTAACCAAGTAGACTTTTATCACTTTTCCGGACTCGCATGGATAAACGAAAAAGGAACCCCTTGGAGTCCTCTTTGAGCTCTTTTCAAACTCTCTAAACATGAAAAGATTGTCGAGTGATATTGCTTCCTTTCCCACTCATTAAAAGGTTTGAAAGGGCGTCTTTCGAGAGATAATTTATCTCTTTTTTGGCCTTGTGAGACTAACATTATGAAAAAGGACAACATTGGAGTCATATTTAAGTTGTTTTCAGACTCTCTAAATATGAAAAACCACTAAGTTTATCTCTCTGGACTTGTTAAACAATCATACATTGAAGGGCCCATATGGGACCAAACCCTTAATTCTTCCAGTTCATTAAAAAAAGGAAGAGGGACTTACTAAAGGCGAGTCATATTGGGCATGTGTTACCCTCCTCGAGCTCGTTAAATTAAAAAGAGGTACTCGTCTATCTAGATGGGGGAAAAATTGAAGGAATCAAGCCAAGAAGTTTTTTGAGAACACTACTAGTAGCTCTTATGGTCGCCCTTGAACACGACACTTTGTCTTTGCACGCATTTTAATCCGCTAGACCTCTGCACTGAGCCAATTCTTTGAGTTTCCTTTACTCCTTTGGGTCACCTGACGTAAGTCATAGCATCACTGCATCATCAAGTTTTTCTCCATGTCACGTTTCTGTTATTGTGCCTTAGTGTTCAAGGGAAGTATCTACTTCGAGAGTCAGCCATCACAAATATCTTGTTTCAATACCCGTGTCAGTCCATTTTCATTTGATCTACCAATTACATCTTTGTCTTAGTTTCATGTTGTTGATGGGGGATACATCAAGGCCCTCCTTCGATGAGTCTCTTCCTATCGACTTCAACACATTATCCAAGAGCTAGAAATAGAAAACAGTTAGTACCTTGGGACCTGCATGCCTCAATGGCAGGCCCCTCTCATCCGACAGTAGGTTTAAATCATTGACCTCTAATTGTCTGATTCCATGGATGTTCGACTTCAGCTCATTCATTCACATTCATTGGAATGTAATAGAGTACCTTGGGAATCATTGACATCAATGGTGATGTCCCTCGCGCTTGTTAATGGTTTACATCATTGACCAATAATCAAGTGGTTCCTTCCATGTTCGACATCAGGACATCTATTCACATGCTTAGATTCGTACTACATCGGGATCGGTAAGAAGACCCTGGGTTGAGTTTTCGCTCTTATGTATACTTTGCCCAGGTTGTGAAGGAGTTATTTTGAACTATGACACATATACTGTTACATAGATCCACTTTGTATTGGTTGTGGCTATGTCGTGTCATCTCGTAGATCCACTTTGTATTCTTCGTGGCTACGATCAGTTTAAGTCATAGGAGTATAGATCCACATTGTATATTCAGTGGCTATACTTTTTTTCAATATAATTATGGATCCGCAGTGTATTTTATGGTGTCCATACCTAAACAATCTTTATCACTCAAGCATAGGCATGCCTGCCTTGGGTTTGAAACATGTCATAATATTTGTTTGATGGTTGTGTGCATATTTTTTCAGCCTCTCTGCATCCATACCCTTGCTCGAAAAAGTCTACAAATTACTTCAGTCATAATCGTCTTCTAACTTCATACTTTGGGGGGCAATCTGTTACACATCAAAATTACTCACTTCAACAATGTCGCAAGTGTCGTCATTACAAGTGTTGTAAGTGTCGCATCTTGTCTACAAGTGTCGCATATTGACCACAAGTGTTGCAAGTGTCACAAACATCATACTTCCATCTTTCCTATGTTGTGCCTCTAACGACATCACAAAGACACTTAAGACACCTCAAAAGACTAGTTTTGAAGAAGAGAAATCAATTGACAGGGAGTACAAACCTTTTTCCACTGAAATAACCACTAAAAAATGGATTCTGGAGAGGAGTGATCCCCTACCCACTTTCAGGGAGTTCTAGTGCTCCCTGACTCTCTTTGGGGGAGTGTTTGAGTGCTCTATGCACCCTTTTGGGGGAGAGATACCCTTTTATAAGAAAGTTTTGGGTTTGTTGAGACAAATCAGGGAAGAATACCTCAATTCCTAAAGGTGGTTGGATTCAAATAGATGGTCAAGGCATGATCTTAGGGAAGATTCTCAACTGAAGGAGAAGAATCCTCAACTTATCCAAAATATCTCTCAAGTGGTTGGGCCTCTCCAAGGTTATATAAGGAGGCCTCCTCATGGTGAAAGGAGGATGGGGACTGAGAATTAAACCAAACTTATGATCCCATGAGTGAGATGTCATCAAAGCAAACAGTGTAGATTAATTGAGCAAATGGGTTGGCCAAGGAGAACTGGAAGAATCTGTTGAACCTTCATCAAAGGATTGTAAGTACTTTTACTTATTCTCATTAATAATCAATGCTTGGCCTGTTTCTTTCAAATTGATGTTTGTTCCACATGAGTTTGTTTGTAGTAGATGGATCTATATTCGAGCTAATCTCAGTAGAGTAGGAAGTCCATTGTATCTTTTTTTTTCTACAGGACCTATCAGGGAGTTGAGGATCGAAGCTCACCCTGGACTTTGCAGGGACAAACATCATTAGTAAGGTAAATATCTTTCTTCTTATCCTTCGTATGTTAGTTTTATTAGACCTAAAAGGATGACAGTGTCCATGTTAATCACTTTTTTATCCTGGCCATAGGAGTCTAGAGACCAAGAGGGAATCCACTTGTCTGTAGGAGGATTCAACTACAACACTTACAACAACCATCGACCTCTGACTAGCCAGTCGATGTATCTATTTATAATATAAAATTCAACTCAAATTAACAGCTAAACATGGTTCAAGCCAAAAAAACATTTTCCACATGGAGTGATCATCCAATAGTTTCTTTCAACGGTCCACTTGAGGTGCCTCTTGAAAAGGGTGGCTTCTTTCATATTCAGACTAGATGATAAATATATCTTCACAGGTTTGAGCCCATGGGAACTTGTGTTGTTCCATAGGGGAAGCATATGCTCCTCTGATGTCTAGTGCATGCACCCAGTATTTTACCAAACTAGAGTTCAGCTATTGTAGCATGGCTTGAGCTCTGATTAGGTGACTTGCGAATTGTTTCACTTGCCCTGGCTTTGCATCAATGACATTTGCGCACTCTTCGACCCAGAGTGAGTCTTGTATGGAGTGTGTCTTGAACACATCACTCAGGTTAGTGAATTCATCAAGAGTGTCAAATTCAGGGAGACCGACATCTTTCATTACTTTATTAATTTTACCCCAGTGTTTCTGGCACTTGGCCCATTGCTTTTGGATTTGTCGGTGTGGGTCTCGGGTCATCTTCGCCTAGTATTCGATGGATTTCTTCATGTGGTCGAAACTACTTTTTCCAACCATATGAATGCCATGATTTTAATTTTCTTGACCATGCTAGACCGCCTCAATGTATTTGAGTCTCTCTACTGCTAACTGTGCCTTTTCATGCCACTTTTCCATCTCTTTGCATGTCACAAGTGCCATGAGAGTATCCTCCTGGAACTCGACTATGTTCTCGATTAACAGGTTCCTTTCCTTCTTGAACTTGTTATAAACTTTGTTGAACTCTTCCTTTAGATATATGGTGGTGTGTGTAGCTCCTTTATAGTACTTGAAAACATGCCGTAGGTATTTTAGATCCTCTCGGGTGTCAGCTACTTCCTTTTCATCTCTCCTGGCTCTTTCTTGGGCGACATCTGAGAGGGATTTTCCTACAATGATCAGTTTGGACGTGCGAGCGTCTGCAGTGCTGATTAGGTTCTCTTCTGTGGTAACCACGATGAATTGATCCAAAGTGATCCTTTGCCTCTTTTCATTCCTTTGAACGATGGCCTTCCTCTTTTGATCATAGGAGATGACATAGATGTCTGCTACTTCATTTATCAGTTCTGGTATCTGTTGATCTCCCCATGAGAGGCTATTTCTCAAACTACCCGTGGTGTATATTTTCTCAGGAGTGGGTTCTCGAACTTATTCCCTTTGTTTTGTGGATATGGCCTCTACTTGTCGTTTGTCTGGGACTTGAATATTGGGCATGATGGAGGCATTGGGCACAGACTCATTTCTTACTTGTTCGTTGGTCGTAGAACTATCGATTCTCTTTTGTGGAGTTTCACCACTTGGTCTTGCTTATGCTTCCTGTCTATCAGACTCTCTTGTGTCAAGGCCAACTTTGGAATCTATTTCCATCTGTAAGGCCTTCTTGTCTTGGGCCTCGGGCTAAGGCGAAGTGGTCTTCTTGGGACCCTTTTCCTCTTGGACTCACACTGGGGTGTCGTGAGCGAGTTCCAGACTCTCATCGTCACTGTAAATATGTATAAGAGTACTCAAGGGATTGGGCGCTTGTGTCTCTATCAAGACTCGGGATATCTATGGTTGAGTTGTCCCTTCTTACGAAGGATCGATCGACGATGTTGTGGGTTCAGGGTTTCCTAACCCATGGCATTGTCGGGGACTATGGACTTATGATGATTTGACTCCATCGGGATACTCTGAATAATAGTTGAGGCTTCAAGTCCTATGAAAATATATGGGTCATCCCGCATTTGTTTCATCAACAACTTGATTTTCTGAAGCAACAATGTACCTCTTTCTTGTGCAGCTTGATTTTTCAGAAGGTCCCTGATTTGTACCAGGGATTCTAGGTGAGTTCCTGCAGCTTCAATGTCTTCTTCAGGATCACTTATTTCTTCATCCAATTCATATGCAACTGCTTCTCCTGGGCATCAGCTAATTTATTGAACTTCCTACTCCATAAATGTTGCATGTTCTTCGTGGCTCATAGCTCTAAACCTGGTTCCTCAAGGATCAAATCTCCTAGACACCATCATATTCCAGTCTTGGGCATTTTCAGTAAATATTTCATCTTTGAACTGTTTGTGGGCATAGGGCCAACATGATGATACCTGTGATGCGTGTTGTAGAACCAATCCCTTGGTATCGTGTTTGTGAAATCGGTCAGTTTGGAACCAAAATTCCAATTGACCTAGACCAAGTTGTTTAGCATGCGCAATATCTTTGACCATGCAGAATCCGATATGAATCCCATATGGTATGAAATCCTGCTTCTTGTGTTTTACTAAAGTTGCTTTGTATCCTTGCAGGATGGTTTGATAGAAAATTTCCCCTAACACTAGCAGGTCGGGAACATAAATGGGTAATAAGTGGGGTTCCCCTGTGGCACCGAAAAACCTTATGTAGGTTTCTCGTTCTTCCAAATACCAGTGACCAGTTTTCGCTATAACCTTCTTCGCTTCATCTGACAATCTAGGGAATTCTCTTCTAAAGAGAAAAGAGTAAATGCGTGCAATAAATTTATCAAAGATAATATCATAATATTTTGTGTACTTGTTTTCCTATAGGATGTTGAAGTATACATGGACAACTAGCTCTGAAGGGTGCCAATTCAAGTTCATCCCAGCAAAAGCATTCCTGGTGTAGATCACGTCCAGTAGATACAAGGCCATGTAGAAGGCGGGGGTATCTCCCTCCTTTGGCTCCTGATCCTGTCTTATGTAGGTGCTCAATTGTTTGGATATGATGGCACCCCAATTGAAGCCTGTACCTAAAATGGCAATTGTAAAATCCAGAGGCATCCAAGCCTCTGAAAATCGGGAACAATCTTTTTCCCCGTGTAACCTATAAAGTAAATCCATGAGGTATATGTATGGTTCCCTGAGATTTTTTGTTGGGTACCAGCCGACAGTCCAATTCATGAATTTTTTGTCTTCTCTCCACCAAGACGACATGATTTTGCTGGTATCATGTGATGCATAGAAACTTAAGACGAAATCGGTACTTAGCTTTAGCTCAGAATATTTGAGCTTATAGTATCTTTGAACCTATGATGGTAGGAAGACTCTGACACACTCACCATTATCATCATTAATCAAACATTTTTGGGTGTCGATGTGGTCAATGATCCACTTCAGGAGCTCAATGCAAGGAAATACTGGATATCGGCTTGCCACCATGTGCATATGATCCCTGCAAATGTTCGGGAGGACCTTGTCATCGAGCTTCCTCATTTCAGGATCACTATGTAGGGTATATTCGAGGGGTTCTTCTTTCTTGATCTTCTTGAAAATTTCTTCCCAGCGAAGAAATGCCATCTTGGCTCCAATACTTGCCTCCGTGTCTCTCAAAGTTGGGGGCTGGACAAAAGGCTCCTTGGTGATTCTCTTATTGATGGATACTAGCTTGGGAATGAATTCTAATTGTCTTGCAACTAATGGGGAGGAGCCTTCTCCTACTTCTGATTCCTATAGCTTCGGGTCTCTCGGCGATTTCCTGGTGGACGGTTTCTTCGGAGGCATTGTTATTTCAATTTAAAATGTCATTTGAACATGCCTGCAGAGCAACGTTGGGTGATAGTATATAAAATGGAGTGCAAAACCATAAGTGAACCCATACCTGTAATGCTGGCTAAGATAACGGTTTTAATACTCACTGGACTTTGGAAGCTTCCTGCGGACTGTTAGCTTCACTCTCCTGTCTGCTTTGAACTTCTTACTGCGCAGAATGGGATCATACACAATGATTCGAAAGGAATATAACTGGGAGACACTAGCAGTCATATCAGTTAGTTAATATGAGTAATGAACACAAATTCAAAATAAACCACTATCGGATTTTTGCGGATAAATCCTATCTGGTTGACGGTGGAGGCATGGATGGAGATGTATTGTATCGGTGAGTTTAACAGTTCCTTTTGATTCATGCATGAGTCAGTAACTAATGCACGATCCATGAATTAACTGAGAACCGTAAATGCAACGTACCTACCACACTCCAGGGTTAACATGTCTCATCACGTCACATCACTCGACGAATGAATTGGGGATCAGTTATTATCAGAGTGTGTACTTACATTGATAGGACCTTGATGAAACTTCCCACGATGGTGATATAGGGGTTGGCGATTGCGGGGAAATTTCAGGTACATAGGTTTTCAGCAGGCCTCCATCTTCATGAGCTTTTGGCGGTGAAAACATTTCGAGCATCGGTAGTCGAGGGTGTTACTCTTCCTTTCGTGCGACACATACTATTACATATTTATACTGAATCCGATCAAATCAGTCTTCGACAAAACCCTTCCTGAAGTTTATTCATTGGAAAGAATCATTTCATTAGCCGACACCAATGAGGGTCGGTACTCGACTACTTTGACTGCCCAAACGATTTTCGCCACCATCATCTTCTGCCAATGCTGAATTTCTCTTTTGAGTCGGGGAAAATTTTGGGTCGTCGATTCCTTGAGTAGTTGTTAGTTATTTTAGAGTTAAGATGATTCTTCATTGTATGTTCAAGTGAACTTTTAATTAATTAAAATGTGGAACATATAAGACAATTGAAGGATCAGTTTCAAGCCGAGGCGAAAATAGTCAAACGTAAACTATAGGGTGGTACCCAAATGGAAAAGGTCACAAAACTTTTAGGGTGTATTGAGTACTCAACAAATGGCGATTTATTGGGTGGATGCAGAATATCTATTCCTCTTTCTCTTCCCTCGAGGTATTACCAAAGCTCAGAAAAAATATCTTTGATACTTATGTTATTCGTATTAACCGAAGTTATTTATTTATTTATTTTTATTATTGGAAGTATTTTTTTAGGGCTTGACCGTTCACTAGGAGGGCATCAGGTTCCCCCCTCAGATTTTGCAACCGATAAGAACCTGCCCCAATCTTCTCAGCCACCTGGAAATGCCCAAGCCATAGGTTCTAAAACTTGGAATGTTTCCCTTTGGGTTCATTCGCCCTATCCCACTTCAGGACCAAATCTCCTACTTCAAAGTTCTTTTCCTTAGCTTTATGCTTATCGAACCATCTTTTCACTATCTGTTGATGAGCCAAGAATTTTGACTTACCCTTTTCTCTCTCTTCTTCCAGCATGAGCAAAGTGTTGATCCTCTGTTGCATGGATCACAAGGGTTCCTCATTAGAATCTTGGGCCAATTGGAGAGATGACAGATAAATCCCATTTGGGAGGATGGCTTCCTGTCCGTAGACCAGAAAGTATGGGGAATTTCCTATGGATTCTTTGGGCATGACCCTATCGTCCCACAGGGCATTATGAAGTTTATTATTCCAATTTATTTGGTTGTTTGTAACCTTCTTCTTTAGTATCCTTACTAGGTTCTTATTGGTTGATTCTGCTACACTATTTCCCCGAGGGTAATAATTTGCAGAGTACTTGATTATGATTCCTTTTTCTAGAGAAAACTTCATCAATAGGGTAGAAGAGAAGTAATTTGCATTATCAAAGACTATAACAGAGGGGACACCAAACCTCGTGATCAACTTTTGTTCTATAAATTGGATTACTATTTTCTCATTTACGTGAGTCAAAGGAATGGCCTCTGCCCATTTTGTAAAATAGTCAGTGGCAGTAAGAATGTACTTGTCTAGTTTGGAAGAGATAGGAAAAATTTCTCCTATCATATCCAACCCCCACTACTCAAAAGGTCTAGAGACAGTCACAGGCTCAAGTGGGATTGCTTCCTTTTTCTCGTTGCCAACACTTATTTGACAAGTCTTACAATTCCTAGCGTAAGTATGAGCATATTTGAACAAAGTGGGCCAATAATAGCCGACTCTCATAATTTTATGAGCGGTGGTGTTCCCTGAAAAGTGTCCTCCAACGGGACCATCATGGAGTTTCGTCAGCACGTTGTCGGTGTCTTCTCATTCGAGACATCTCAATAATACCCCATCATAGTTGATCCAGAAGAGTACCAAATTTATAAGACGTTACTGTGTAGATTTCAATCTTAGGGCTCTCCTTTCCTTAGGGTTGAGGTTCTCGGGACAAGCCCCGTGATGCAACAGATAAGTCAAATCCTTGTACCAGGAGTCTTTTGTTGTGGAGATATATGCTACTTCGTTGCACCATAGTTCCATTTCATTTTCCCACCCAGAATCTTCATTTTCTTGATCTTGGGCTTCGACTGTGAGCTTACACAGACCTTTTCCTTTTACTAGCTTGGAAGGTTTTCTATCTAAATCAAATTCCTAGACTACTTCCATCTAGTTCCCTCTCCTTTCCCCCATTTCTTGTTGAGTAGACAGGGATCAGATCACAGGCTGCGACACAATCACCTTAGTGTGATTTTTGAGGATGTAGAACCTGAAATGTTTTACTTCCTTGTAGACCGCGTAGGCCTATTTATCTATGGTAGGATAATTGAGCTCGTCTTCTTGAATATTAGTACTCATAAAGGAAACTGGGGCTTCATTGTTGTCATCATCTTTCTGGGTCAAAACCGCGACGAGCGATTGGTCGAAGGTGAAAGTATACAAGTTAAAGTCCCTATTGAAATAGGGACTTCACAACACTGGGGCTCGAGAGATGGTGACTTTGATATTGTTGAAAGTGTATTTACGTTCATCATCCCACTTGAATTCAGAATCCTTGCGAATCATCTTTTGCAAGGGTTTGATGATTTCGGCGAAGTTGGGAGTGAACTTCCTCACGAAATTGATTTGTCTGAAAAAGGACTGCATGGCCTTCTTGTTATGGGGTAGCGGGAGTTGATCTATGGCCTTAATCCTTTTGGGGTCTATGTGAATCCCCTCTTCGGATATAATATGACCTAACAACTTACCTTCCTCGACACCGAAGATAGTTTTCTTAGGGTTCGACAATATACCGTATTTCATACATCTCTCGAAAATATGAGTTAAGTGTTGGATGTGTTCTTATCTATTCTTCTAATACACTGTTACATCATCTAAATAAAATACACACACTTATTGATAAATCCTCGAAAATCCACGTCCATGGCCCTTTGAAAGGTTTCTCCTGCATTAATTAAGTTGAAATGCATGCGTTTATAAGTGAAGGTTCCCCATTTGGTTCAAAAGGTAGTTTTTAATCAGTCTTCTTCCGAAACCAACACTTGGTTGTATCCTGAGAAACCGTCTAGCAGGGAGAAAATCTTCGATCCCGACATGGTCTGTAGGAGTTGTTCCATCGGTGGGACAGGATAATTCTCCTTTTCTGAAGCTTTGTTGAGGTTCTGAAAATCTACGCATAGTTGGATTTCTTCTGAATTATTCCTCACTGGAACAAGATTTGCTACCCAGGCAAAATGCCTAACTTGGAAAATTATATTCACATCCAAAAGCTTCCTTAACTCTTGATACATGAGAGGTTCCAGGGATGGATGATACTTTCAGATCTTCTGTTTGAAAGGCTTCATTTTGGGTTTTAACGGGATAGTGTGTTGAATAATGAAGGCGTCATATGTTTTTAAATCCTTATAGGACCATGCGAAAACATCCTGGTATTGTCTGAATAATCTGAGGTAGGCCTTCCTCTCTTTCTTAGATATATTTTATAGAAGATTTACATTCTTCGGGTTCTCTGGAGTCCCAAGATTCACAATTTCATGGAGAGGTAAAGAGCTACCAGTCTTCGCATTCTTGGGTTATTTAAAATGATCCTCTAGATCAAACAAACTCTCTAGATTAGCTATCCCCTTCAGGATTGTGTGGGCTTTCAATTATCCAACATCTTGTCCTTTTTGGGGGTTAGTTTCAGTTGTCTTCTCTCGGAATTATTCATCATCTATGGCTAGGTCTTTGAAATTGTCTTGGTTGGTCAAGAAGTTTATGATTTTCTCATCACCTTCAAAGACTTTCCAATTGGAAATATTGTTTGGCACCGATGGTTTGTGGAGCAGTTCTACAGTGAATCAGGGGGCTTCATAATATTCTAAAGGTGAGAGTCTAGAAGCAGTTGTGGCTAGGGAGTCGGTAATAATATTCTTTTCTCTGGGGATTGCGGTGATATTGAAAGTTCCAAAGTGCTCTATTGGCCTATGCACCTCTTGTTGATAGTTCTTAAGATGAGGCGAATTACAATGAATGGTATTCCTTACTTGTCTAACAATGATCTCAGAATCCCTGAAAACCTTCAATTCTTTGATACCCAAATCTATGGCTTTCTTTATCCCTTGTACTAGGGATTCATACTCGGCAGTATTGTTGGTACACTCAAATTCATACTCAGGATCCCATATCAGCATGGTTGTGTCTCGCGGTGGGTCAGCTTCTTCCTGATCGACACTATTCATGGCCGAACTACTTGATTGTTTGGTCAAGGAGACTTTGTCCAGAAAATGATTGGCCATTAAATTCATGGCATAGACCCATTGAGGGCATTCTCTTTCTGAGTGGTTCTCTTGGTGGTAAGTACAAGAAGAATCAAATGCGACATTCCCTAGGTCAATGTTTAAGTTGGCTAGGGGAGGTTCAATTTCTTTGAAAGGATGGTTTCTTTTAAAGAAAGGCTTATAGGGTCTTTGGCCTTGGTTTCCTTCCCCTACACTTATTTTCATGTCTATAAACTCATTCGATAGTTTCTTGACCATGCACTACAGATCTTCTATATCTCCATTACCTTTGTCGAGAGTTTGTTCAGCCGGTTTGATCGGTGGTCTAGTCAAAAGGAGTCCTCTTCTAGGAGGAGGGTGACTTTCTTTCCTCACTAGAGAAGCCTGGCCTTCTTTACATCCTTTCATCTGGAATTCTATCGTCTTGGATTCTTCAAAATTCTTCACAAGGGTTTTCTTGGTGGCTCTTTTAACGAACATGGAAATAGAATCCAGGAGCGCGTTGGCATAAACCTCGATTTGCAACTGTTGAGTTGGTTTCACCGCGGGCTAAAATTTGTTTAGGATGGTCGTGAATATTTGATTGAAATCTTTGACCCTTTCTTTTGGGTTCATGGTGGGTGTGAAAAACTTAGCCATTAGGGCTCCTGTAGTAGTTTCTTTCGTAAATTTTTATAGAAAATCCTTTTGGAATTTAGTCCAGCTGGTTATCGATCCTACTGACAAATTAAAATACCACGTGGAAGCTGAATTCTCAAACGTGTATGGAAAAATTCTGCATACTACGTCTTTGTGTTGAGCATTCATAAGCCTAATCGCAAGTATGAATTTCTTGATGTGATCTTTGGGCAAACCT
>SNQJ01S0001460.1:113965-214339 GCA_010110895.2 Picea sitchensis
CCAAATGCCATGATTTTCCTTTTCTCAACCCTGCTGGACCACCTCAATGTATTTGAGTCTCTCTACCGTTAACTATGCCTTTCCATGCCACTTTTCCATCTCTTTGCATGTCGCAAGTGCCATGAGAGTATCCTCCTGGAACTCGACTATGTTCTCGGTTAATAGGTGCCTTTCCTTCTTGAACTCATTATAAACTCCATAGAACTCATCCTTCAGATATACGGTGGTCTGTGTAGCTTCTTTATAATACTTGACAAGATGGCACAGGTGTTTGATATCCTCCTAGGTGTCGGCTAGTTCCTTTTCATCTCTCCTAGCTCTGTCCTGGGTGACATTTGAGAGGGGTTTTCCTACTCCGATCAGTTCGTACGTGCGAGTGTCTGCAGTGATGATTAGGTTCTCTTCTATGGTAACCACAATGGATTGATCCAAAGTGATCCTTTGCCTCTTCGCAGTCCTTTGAATGATGGCCTTCCTATTTTTATGATAGGAGATCACATAGATGTCTGCTACTTCATCTACCGGTTCTGGAATCTATTGATCTCCCCATGAGAGGTTGTTTCTCAAACTACCCATGGTGTATATTCTCTCAGGAGTGGATTCTCGAATTTCTTCACTCTGTTTTGTGGATCCTTCCTCTACTTGTCATTCGTCTGGGACTTGAATATTGGGCATGATAGAGGCATCGGGTACAGACTCATTGCTTACTTGTTCATTGTTCATAGAATTGGCGATTCTCTTTTGTGGAGTTTCACCACTTGGTCTTTCTTATGCTTCATGTCTATAAGACTCTCTTGTGTTGAGGCCACCTTTGGGCCCTATTTCCATCTGTAAGGCCTACTCGTCTTGGGCCTCAGGCTCAGGGGAAGTGGTTTTCTTGGGACCCTTTTCTTCTTGGACTCGCACCGGGGTGCCGTGAGAAGGTTCTGGACTCTCCTCATCTCTGTAAATATGTATAAGAGTACTCAAGGGATTGGGTGCTTGTGTCTCTATCGAGACCCGACCTGTCTCTGGTTGAGTTGTCCCATCTTCCAAAGGATGGACTGATGATGTTGCGGGTTCATGGTTTCCTAACCCATGGGCATTGTCATGGACTATGGACCCAGGATCATTTGACTCCGTCGAGATACTTTGAACAAAAATTGAGGATTCAGGTCCTATGAAAATATATGAGTCATCCTGCATCCGTTTCATCAAAAAATTGGTTTGTTGAAGCAACAATGTACCCCTTTCTCGTGCAGCTTGATGTTCTGGAAGATTCCTGATTTGTACCGGGGATTCTTGGTGAGTTCCCACAACTTCAATGTCTTCTTCGGGATCACTTATTTCTTCATCCAATTCATATGCAACTTCTTCTCCCAGGCGTCGGCTAATTTCTTGAACTGCCTGCTCCAGAAATGTTGTTTGTTCTTCGTTGCTCGTAGCTCTAAACCTAGTTCCTCGAGGATCAACTCTCCTGGATGCCACCATATTCCAGTCTTGGGTGTTTTCAGTAAATATTTCATCTTTGAACTAGTCGTGCGAATACGACCAACAGGATGATACCCATGACGCGTGTTGTAGAACCAATCCCTTGGGATCGTGTTTGCGAAATCGGCCAGTTTGGAACCAAAATTCCAATTGACCTAGATCGAGTTGTTTAGCATGTGTGGTATCTTTGACCATGCAGAATCTGATATGAAACCCATACGGTATGAAATACTGCTTCTTGTCCTTTACTAAAGTTGCATTGTATCCTTGCAGGATGGTTTGATAGCAAATTTCCCCTAACACTATCCAGTCGAGAACATAAATGGGTAATAATTCGAGTGCCCCTGTGGCACCAAAAACCCTGATGTAGGTTTCTCATTCTTCCAAATACCAGTGGCCAATTTTGGCTATAACCTTCTTCTCTTCATCTGACAATCTAGGGAATTCTCTTCTGAAGAGAAAATTGTAAACGCGTGCAATAAATTGATCACATATAACAACATAAGATTTTTTGTACCTGTTTTCTCATAGGATGTTGATGTATACATGGACATCCAACTCCGAAGGATGCCAATTCAAGTTCATCCCAGCAAAAGAGTTCCAGGTGCAGATCACATCCAGTAGATACGAGGCCATGTAGAAGGTGGGGGTATCTCCCTCCTTCTACTCCTGAGCCTGTCTTATGCAAGTACTCAACTATTTGGAGATTATGGCAGCCCAATTGAAGCTTGTACCTGAAATGGAGATTGTAAAATCTAGAGGCATCCAAGCCTCTGAAAATCAGGAACAGTCTTTTTCCCCTTATAACTTGCAAAGTAAAGCCATGAGGTATATGCATGGTTCCTTGAGATTGGCCGTTGGGTACCAGCCAGCAGTCCGGTTTGTGAATTTTTTTGCTTCTCTCCACCAAGATGACATGATTTTGCTGGTATCATGTGATGCATAGAAACTTAAGATGAAATTGGTGCTCATATTTAGCTCAGGATATTTGAGCTTATAGTAGCTTTGAACCTCTGATGGCAGGAAGACTCTGACGCACTCGTCGTTATCATCATTAATAAAAAAAAATCGGGCATCAGTGTGGTCAATGATCCACTTCAGGAGCTCAATAAAGATTGGAGATCAGCTTGCCACCATGTGCATATAATCCCTGCGAATGTTGGGGAGGACCTGGTCGTCGAGCTTCCTCGTTTCAAGATCGCTATGTGGGGTATATTTGAGGGGTTCTTCTTTCTTGATCTTCTTGAACACATCTTCCCAACGAGGAAATTCCATATTGTCTCCAATACTTTCTTACGTGTCTCCGAAAGCTGGGGGATGGACAAAAGGCTCCTTGGTGATTCTCTTAATGATGGATAATGGCTTGGGAATGAATTATAATTGTCTTGCAACTAATGGGGAGGAGCCTTCTCCTACTTTTGATTCCTGCAGCTTAGGGTCTCTCGGCGATTTACTGGTGGACGGTTTCTTCGGAGACATTGTTCCTGCAATTTAAAATGTCATTTGAACATGCGTGCAAAGTAGCGTTGGGTGAGAATATATAAAATGGAGCGCAAAACCATAAGCGAACCCATACCTGTAATGTTGGCTAATATAACGGTTTTAATACTCACTGGACTTTGGACGCTTCCTACGGACTGTTAACTTTGCTCACCTATCTTCTTTGAATTTATTGTTGTGTAGAATGGGATCATACACAATGAATCGAAAGGAATATAACTAGGATATATTATCAGTCATATCAGTTAGTTAATACTAGTAATGAAGGTATTCAAAATAAACCACTAGCGGATTTCTGCGGATAAATCCTGACTGGTTGACGGCGGAGGCGCGGATGGAGATGCATTGTATCGACAAGTTTAATGGTTCCTTTTGATTCACGCATGAGTCAGTAAATAATTTGTGATCCATGAATTAACTGGGAACCGTAAATGCAACGTACCTACCACACTCCAGGGTTAACACGTCTCGTCATGTCACGTCACTTGGCGAATGAATTGGGGATCGATTATTATCAAAGTGTGTACTTACATTGATAGGCCCTTGATGAAACTTTCGATGTCGGTGATATAGGGGTTGGAAATTGAGGGGAAAGTTTAGGTACACAATGTTTCGACGGGCCTCCATATTCATGAGATTTTAGCATTGAAAACATTTTGGGCATCAGTAGTCAGGGGTGTTACTCTTCCTTTCGTGCGGCGCATACTATTACATATTTCTGTCGAAGCCGATCGAATCGGTCTTCGGAAAAACCCTTCCCAAGGTTTGTTCATAGGAAAGAATCATTTCATCAACCGACACCAATGAGGGTTGGTACTCAGCTACTTTGACTCCCCAAACGATTTTTGCCACCATCATCTTTCGTCGATGCCGAATTTCTCTTGTGAGTCGGGGAAAAATATGGGTCATCGATTCCTTGAGTAGTTGTTAAGTATTTTAGAGTTAAGATGATTCTTCATTGTATGTTCAAGTGAACTTTTAATTAATTAAAACGTGAAACATATAAGACAAGTGAAGGATCAGTTTCAAGTCGAGGCGAAAACAATCAAAAGTAAACTATAGGGTGGTACCCAAAAGGAGAAGGTCATAGAAATTTTAGGGTGTGTTGAGTACTCAACAGTTCCATATGTATCATATTCCAATCAATATCATGATTATAATCATGAATATACTTCTTTAATAAGTATACATGTAACACATCATGATATTAAACAGTAGGTGGCAGAGCAAGTATGTATGCCATTGGTCCCACTCTTTCCAGGACTTCAAATGGTCCGCAATAGCAAGGCACCAACTTGGAACAAGTTCCCATTCTTAAGGAGATCTTCTTGGATTTCACCCTAATGTACACATGATCTCCCACCTTAAATTCCTTATGAGTTCTTTTGATATTTTCATATCTTTTCTGCCTATCCTGGGATGCTTTTAAATTCTTCCTTATTCTTCTTAATTCTTGTTCCATTTCTCTTAGTAGGTTTGGTCCAAGTGTGATTATATCCATGGGTTTTTCCAAAATAATTATAACTCTAAACTTTCTACCATACAGAGCCTCAAATGGACTCATCTTTAATGATTCTTGATAACCGTTGTTGTAGGAAAACTCTACCAATGGTAGATATTCTTCCCACTATTTGGGATGATACATGGCATGCATCCTTAACATATCTTCCAACACCCTATTTACCTTTTCAATCTTCCTGTCTATTTAAGGATAGTAGGTTATGTTGGATGCTAGTTGCATTCCAAAGCCCACAAATAATCCTTTCCAAAAATTTGATGTGAATTTCTCATCTCTATAGGAAATAATGGTCTTGGACATACGATGTAACATTAGAATTTATTTCATAAAAAAATCAACACCATCTATAACTTTAAAAGTGGACTTAATTGGAATAAAATGAGTTGTCTTTCTTAGCTTATCCACCACCACCATGATTGCACCATGTTTCTTAGATGTTCTTGGCAATCATGTGATGAATTCCATGGAGATAGTCTCCCACTTCCATTCTGGAATTTGCAATGGTTGTAGGGTTCTTATGTTTGACTTTGACCTATTGACACTCCAGCCACTTTGCAATGTACTCTACAATTTCCTTTTTCATTATTGGACAATAATACAATTCCCTTACTATTGTTATCATTTTCTGACAACCATGATGACCCACATAAAGTATCCTATGAAAATCATCAATAATTAGGTGTTTCATCTCTATAGAATCAGGTACATACAACCTATTTTTATATAACAACAATTGATTTGTTGTATGTTGGTACTCTTCATATTTCTTCATGTTTGGATATTGTTACAAAGTTTATTTTACCAGCTTGAAATGCTTGTTACCTTGCAAGAGAATTATGATTCTCTACTTAATTTCAGACTCACACATGCCTATTGTTTCTAGGTGTATTATTTGCACACTTCGGTTGAGTGCATCTTCCACTTGGTTTTCTTTTCCTTTTATATGTTTTATTTCAAAATCAAACTCACTAATCAATGCCATCCACCTGGCCTATATGACATTTAGTGGTGGATGATCAAAATATATTTCAGTCCACAATAATATGTCATCAAGACAAATCTTCTTCCAAGCAGAAAATGTCTATGCATGCACAATCGCTGCAAGCTCCAAGTTATGAGTAACATATCGCTATTCATGCTCATTTAGCTTCCTTGATTCATAGAAAATCACCTATATCTCTTGCATAAGAACTCCACCAAGTCCTTCCTTGAAAAAATCATTGCAAACTAAGAAATATTTCTACGGGTCTATGATATTTAAGACAGGGGCATTGGTCAAGAGGTGTTTTAGATCCCCATGTTGTGTATAAAAACCCTTATTAATCCCTAGATATTGCATTATTACAATTCTAGTGTTAACATTCTATGTCAGATAGAACCCTTCATTTCACCCTTTGTCTCCTAAATATATAACATGGTGATCTAGGAGGATCTATGTACAAAGAAAAAATTATGTTCTCAAATTATTTTGAAAGTGGTACCAAGTTGAAGAGCTTGTCAAGAGATTTCCAACAATGCTTGAACGAGATTAAAAAACCTCGTAAGTAGAATTTATAATTTTTTGATGTTTTTGACAATCTGGCAAAAACATCAACAGAGGAAGGACACGTGGCTACCCCAGGAGACAACACGTGGCATGTACGGACATGGATAACGTGGTAGTGTATGGAAAGAGTGTTGACATGGAATGTTATGGCTGGGTAGGTGTTGATGTGGTAGAGTTGATTGGGCAGTCACTGTGCAATAGGTGGACCAATTGGATGGTGCCACATGGCACCCAAAAATTGGCCAATATGGGATAAGTCAAAATTTTATTATGGATCGATCAGTGGGGGATTCAAACACCGGACCTACCATCGACGAAACCAACAAGCTACCAATGTTCCATAGGTGTCACTTGTTACAACATATGACAAATATTATATTTGAATTCAAAATTCAGAGATTCATTAAAAACAAATTGGGCAAGAGGATCGACCCCGCGACCTCTGCAAGTGCCAATGGTTTAAAAACCATACCATAACCATATCACCCAACATATCGCTTTTTAAAATGTTGTTGACCATGAATATTTAATGCCAAGTGTTGTTATATGTAACACAAAACACGTCAGGCTGAGGGTCTACCACACAACCTCTGTCAGCCCAATGACTTCACCAACAGACTATACCAACGTGCCACTGAGTATGATTTGTTCATACTAACAAACAATTTTGATTTTGATTCGATCCGAATGGTATTTCATATAGAAAGGCTAGGTCCATCGGATTGAACCCTCGACATGTCTTTTTATACCACAAAACATTAACCAGTGGGGGATTGCTTCTGAGTTGAAATATAATTCAGCCCAAATTGTTTTAAGTTTGATATTATGACTATGTAAAGTTGGGAAAAAGGGGTTTGAAGCCATTTTTTTGAGCCAATTTATTTGGGGAAATAATTGAGCTAGGAATTGTAATCGTATGCAATATACCAGAGAGCATATTGTTGACAGGATGAGGCCTATTTTGGATGTAAAATCATTTTGAGGCAGTCTAATGGAGAGGTCACTCATTGGAAGAAGACCCAGAGACATAGCCCAGGATGAGTGAACTTCGTTATAAACTTTTTTATTCTTAGTTCTTTATTTTCTGATGTGTCATTTCTCAATTTTTCAAGTCTTATTTATTCCCTAAGTGTTTTATGAGTTTTGAGAAAAATTAAATCATAAATATAACTTGCAAATAAGTCACATTTTCGGATCAAGTTTGGTATCAGAGAAGGTTTGACAGGATTTTAAAATGGTGGATGTTAACCAAGCTCAAGATCAAGCGAGGAGAAGTAACTCTTGAAAAATCTAATCTTGAAATTGGATGCATATTCTGAAGACGTGAAATGGTGTCACCGAGGTCACTAAGAGAACATCCTTTTAGTTCTGAAGAGGCTTTCTTTGAAGTATTTATGTCGATGAAATCCATCATGGAATAACTATATAGGGATCGAAAGAAGCCCGAGGAAGGTGGTTCATCAGTAAATGGAGAAGGAAGTGGTGTTGACCCTCCTAGGACTCCTCCATATCTATCATCTTCATCGGCTTCTTCTAGTTCAAGGCGAAGCTCTTATTTGATGAAACATTATAAAAACACTCCTTCTGATTTTCCTTTGTTAAAGCTAGATGTTAATTTTGATTTTCCTTTGTGAAAGATAAATGTTAAGTTCTATTTTCCCATATATAATGGTGAACTGAATGCAAATAAGTTGGAAAACTGGATCAAACAATTGGAAGTTTATTATAGGATCCATAATATCATTGATGACAACACAAAGATCCAACAAGCCTCTCTTCAACTGGAAGCCACCACTTTGATTTGGTGGGAGAGAAAAACTAAAGAAGACCACACAAAGAATGGAAAAATTATCTCTTCATGGAATGAGTTTATTACTACATTAAATAAACAGTTCTATCCATTAGGATATATGCATAAAACAATGATGGATTGGGAAACATTAAGGAAAAGTAAAGATAAAAGTGTACAGGAGTATACTCATGAGTTTAGGAAGAGAGATTTGACCTTAGGAATTCCTTTTTACACACAATAAACTTTGTTAAATTATATAGGTGGATTACATAATTATTTGAAGCATAATATACTTATGTTTAATCCAACTAAACTTGATGATGTTAGTGTACAAGTGACTCACCTTGAGTCAAGAAAAATGAATGACCATGGCGGTTTATCAATGGAATCCATTCAACTGAAAGAAGGAAAGAACAAAGGGAAGGAGAAACTCAAAAAAAATTCTACAATAAAGAAGGATGATGAAATACCATCTTGTTCTCATTGTGAGAAGAAAGGACATGATGAGTATCATTGTTGGAAATTTCATCCCAAGTTGAAGCCAAAATGGAATCGACATCCAAAAGGCAAAAAGAAGACCAGAACCATAGTGAATCTTGGATCAAAGTCTGATGATAAAACTAAAGTTACAACTATGGCCATCAAAGGAATATTTTATGTTTCTAGTTCTACTTCATGTGATTCTTCTTCAAATACTAATGTAAGCCCCGATGAAAGGAAAAGGAATGAACTGCTTCATATCCAAGTAATCTCAAAATACACTAGAATAGACACACTTGTGGATAATCAATCTCAAGTTAGTCTTATTTCAGAGAAAGTTGTTAAGAATTTGGGATTGGAAACTAAGCCTCATTCGAGACCATATCCTTTTGGGTTGGGTATGTGATAATGCTAAATTATAGGTAATTAAGCAATGTAAACTAAGATTTACAATCACACCCAGTTTCATAGATGAGGTAGAGTTAGATGTGATTCCACTTGACATTTGTGGGATTGTTTTGGAAATTTCATATTTATATGACAAGAATGCCATTTTCTATACGGAACATACCATGTAACATTTCTTCAAATATTGGATTGAGTTCATTGTGAGAGCTCATCAGATGAAAACAAATTTGTTTGTTTTTAGTACTGGGAATTTAATGAAAACACTAATTAATGCAAGAAACAATTTGTCATTCATGTATGTTAAAGAATAATGTGAACCTAGAAATGAAGTAGTTAAGATTGATTCTAACTATAATGGGATATTTTAGAATTCACAAGAAGTATAGAATGAGATGACGTTGCATGAAAGTGGCCAAGATCCAAGTTTACAACTTATGGTTGAAAGTAAAACCGATCTTTTGGTTAATGTTGTTCTAGTTAACAAGGACAAATATGTTGTTGATTCATTCTCTTTCACATCTATATATTCAATTTTTTTCTCACTTTTCTACTAGTCGGTGGAGTATGGTTAGTAGATGCAATGATGAGTGTTGATTTTTGGGAAATGGAAGGAAATATTGATTTGATTAAGAATGTTATTTCATTTTTCATCTTTTTTGTGATGAGCCAAATGATCATTGTCTAAGAAAGGAAAATGGATGATACTGGACAAGAGAGGTGACAAAACCCTCACTTTATTTTTGAACAAACTAGACTTTTGGTTGTCCAAAAGGTTTCCAATGGGGAGGATTGATCCAAGAGGATCTATGATCGAAGAAAAACTAATGTTCTCAAATGATTTTGAAAGTGGTACCAAGTTGAAGATCTCATTAAGATATTTCCAATGACACTTGAACAGGCTCAAACAAACTCTGTATGAAGAAGTTATGATGTTCTGAATTATTTTACAAACTGGAAAAAAAATAAACATAGGCATGACATGTGGTAGATCCAGGAGGTGACACGTGGCATGTATGGACATGGATGACATGGAATTTTATGGACATTATGCCAACGTATCATGTTTTGACTAGGCAGGTGCTGACATGGAAGAGATGATTGGGAAGTGATTGTGTAATAGGTGGACCAATCAGATGATGCCACGTGGCTCCCTGAAATTGGCCAATACAGGCTAAGTCAAAAGTTTGTTATGGATCGATCGACAGGGGACGTGAAACCTGGACCTTCCACTGAAGAAACCAACTCCCTACCAATGCACCATAGGTGTCACTTGTTACAACATATGACAAATATTATATCTGAATTCAAATTTTGGAGAATCATCAAAAACRTGTCGGGTGGGAGGCTCAACCCTGCGACCTATGCATGTGCCAATGGTTTAAAAAACATACCATATCCATATTTMTGAACATATTTCTTGTTAAAAGGTCGTTGGCCAAAAATATTTAATGCCAATTTTTTCTATATGTAACACAAAACACGTTGGGAAGAGGGTTGACCCTACGACCTCCGTCGACCCAACAACTTTGCCAATAGGCTATATCAACGTGCCACTGAGTCCAACCTATTTGGACTAACAAACCGTTTTTATTTTTATTCGATTCAAATGGTATTGCATATGTAAAGGCTAGATCTACAGATTTGAACCCCCTACCTATATTTTTATACCACAAAATTTTAACCAGTGGGGGATTGCTTCTGAGTTGAAATGTAATTCAACCCAAATTGTTTTAATGTTGATATTATGACTGTATAAATTTGGGAAAAAAGAGTTTTAATCCATTTTTTGAGACAATTTATTTGGGGAAACAATTGATCCAGGAATTGTAAGCCTCTGCAACAAACCAGAGATCAAATTGTTGACCAGTTGAGGCCTATTTTGTATGTAAAATCATTTTGAGACATTCTAATGGAGAGGTTACTCATTGGAAGTAAACCCAAAGATGTATCCCAGGATGGTTGAACTCCATAATCAACTTTTGTATTCTTATCTCTTTGTTTTCTACTGTTTGATTTCTCAAATTTTCAATTCTTATTTATTCACTATGTGTTTTTATGAGTTTTGAGAAAAATTAACTCATAAATATAACTTGCAAATAAGTAACATGTTTTTATCACAAGGAGACTTAGTCTTAGGATCATATTATCTCATCTTTTAACATCTTAGGAGACTTAGTAACATGGTTTTATTTCAATCCAAGAATAAGGATACACACAAGTATGACATTGGAGCACACACACATGAAGCAAAGATCATTGTGGGGTTTATAAGAAAAGTGTACCTCAACCGACAAGGTTGACACATTAGCAAATGGATGAAAGAAGAAAAAAGGGACTATGTTTCAGTTGTAAAAACAAGTATAGTAAGGCACATAAATGCAATGATAAGAAAGTATTATACATAGACAATGAAGAGGAAGAAGATCAAGAATTGGAATGATCTCAATATCTAGAGCTAGAAGATATTACTCCAATGATATCTTGTCATGCATTGGTCATAATTAGTACTCCACAAGACCTCAAGATACAAATATATACCAAAAATAAAAAAGGTAGCAATGTTGATTGATTATGGTAGTACCCATAACTTCATCAATTACAAATCAACAGAAAATTTGAATTGCTTTGTATATCCAACACTAGAGTTTCAAGTAATGATTGCAGACGGAGGTACCATAAATTTTTCTGGGAAGTGATATAGTATTAATCTCAATATATGGGGGTATTTATTGTATATCCCCATGTTTTCCATGAAAATGGGTGGTGTTGATGTTCTATTATCATTCTAATGGATACAATCATTGGGAATAGTGGCCCTTAATTTTCAAGATATTTTCATGAGATTTTCCTCAGACGAAAAGGAAATTGAGATTAGAGGTATCTAAGGGAAACCCTCTAAAGTGTTAATCTCTAACAACATGCCAAAATTACTCAAAAATGGAAACAATGGTGTAATTTCATATTTGTGCTCACTAGATGTTCAAATATATATATCCTTTGCTCCAATGGATCTCCAAAACGTTATCAACAATCATTCCAACATATTTGGAGAGATGCCTAAGGGTCTTCCTCCTCCCTCAAGATCCTGACCATGCTATTCATATGTGACCAATATTCCATGTTTGTGCTTAAAGAAGATAATTAGTTAGAATACCCTAGTGCAAACGTTTTTATCAAAAAATAATGGAGAAGGGAAAAACATAATAAAACTAGAAACAATCCTTGAAATAGGGATTAAGAAGCTATGAAATAGAGCAATTACTGAGTAGCCTATCAAATGGAAGATCCTATCGGTGGGAGAGGCAACATGGGAAGATGATTTCTTCATGTTGAGACAACCACGATTTTCAAGTGCTGAGAACAACACTTGTTTGAAGGGGAGGGGCGTGTTAAGCACTAGACAAAACCCCATGTTATGTATAAAACCCCTTATTAAGACCTAGATATTAAATTATTACAACTCTAGTGTTATATTTGTATGTCGTCTAGAACCCTTCATTGCACCTATTTATTACAATTGTACCCTTTGTATCCTATATATAATATAAGGAGACTTAGTCTTACGATCATATTATCTCATCGCATGTTGTATTTTGAATTGGATATATTGTAAAATGAGGTTTCCCCCTTGAAGTGGATTGTAATCATTGACTATATATTGTTTTTTAAGGTGTTGGATCATAACAGATGATTGATTTTGGAAAATACCTTCAAAAACCTCCTGCAATATCCAACTAATCCCATGAATGATATTTCCTTGGTTACATTATGAGGGGCTGGCCAATCCATGATTTCCTTGATCTTTTTAGGATCTACAACCACTCCCTCCTCTGAGATTGTGTGACCCAAATATCGTATTTCCTTTTGGAAGAAGTCACAATTTCTATATTTGGTATATATTTGGTGATCTCTAAGAACCTGTAATACCAATAGCAGATGCTACACATTTTATTCCTTGTTATTAGAATATACCAGGATATCATCAATCAACACAAGAACAAAATTGTCCAAATATTTTTTGAGAACGTTGTTCATCAAGCACATAAAAGTGGTGGGTGTGTTGGTAAGCCCAAAAGTCACCACCAAAAACCCATAGTGTCCACATATTTCTCCAATAGTTGTCTTGTGGATGTATTCATCCTTAATTATGACTTGGTGATATCCTAATCTCAAAGCCATTTTAGAAAATATTGTAGGTCCTCTGAGATGATAAAATAGATCATCAATTCTGGGCAATGGGTACTTGTTCTTGATGGTCATATTGTTCAACTATTGATAATAGATACAAAAACGAAAGGTACCATCCTTTTTCTTTACGAACAATGATGGTGCTCCCCACAAGGATACACTCGGCCTAATATACCATTTATCCATCATTTCTTTTAACTGTAACTTTAACTCTACCAACTCTGGTGTATTCATCATGTAGGGTATTGTAGATGCTAGTATTGATATTGGTACAAGATCTATAGAAAAATTGAGATCTCAACATCTTTAAATTCCCACAACACTTGGTGATCCTTAATATTTATCTCATTACTCTCTGTTTCATTGAGTACTTGTATTGCATACAAGGGACACCCTTTTTGAATAAACTTCTTGAGTTGTAGTGCCAATATCTACCTGAATGATATAGGATTTTGAATTCCTTGAAAAACAATCGTGTTTCCTTCGTTGTCTTCACATTCCAAGGTCTTGTCAAGGAAATTCAATCTTGCTTTATGGATAGCTAACTAGTCCATGCCTATCAACACATCATATGACCCTAAAGGTAAAATGTTTAAGGCTACTTATATGTGTATTCAACTCATTTCTAATGGAAATGCCTCTATCACTTCTATTAACTTTCATATAGTCCCTATGGATAACTGAAACAATCACGATTTAACATGTTTTTTCCTCTATAAATAACACACTTCAACAACTTGGGGAAAACAAAGCTAAGGTTAGAACCATGATCAATCAAAATAGAAATGGATTGTTTGACAATTATACCTTCCATCTCCACCACAAAAGATTAGTGGTATTCTTGTTGATTCTAAACAACTAAATAAATTCTCAACACATTCCTGGCCACATCATTGACTATAGTATCCTCCTGAACATGGTAAAATATTTTAATGTCATGTTGTATGTAAGGAAAATCTCTTAACACATGTGCATCTTCACATCCCCAACATTGTAGAGGTCCTTTCTTTTTCTCCTCTACTTTATCTCTTGTTTTATTGGCCTATTCCCACTCTAAGATGGAAAATTATGCTGGTGCCTACTTATGCTTTGATGACCGAACTGAGCACCTATTTTTAGATTGTTAAATTGGGACAATTTAAACCCCTTCCTATGGAATTCGTGATTATATTTTCTCTTCTAATTCTTAAGAGACTCATACCTATGCTAGGATTGTTCATAACAACACTTTTCCTTCCTAATTGTATCCTCCAAGGTCTTAAGCTCATCAAACTCAATCTCATCTTGATAGGACTGTGGTAATCCACTAAGGAAGCATTGTGTCCTCACTTTCTCATCCTTGAGGTAAGTAACATACCTAAAAATATATAAGAGCCTCTTGGAATAAGCATCCATGGTAAGTTGTCCCAACTTATGTTCATGGAACTCTTTAATCTTACCATCATAATACTTCTCTAATAAGTATGCCTTTTTGAAATATTTCTCAAATTGTTTCCAGGTCAACTTGCTTTCCTTTAATCCCTTAAATTCCTTGAGATATTCCCACCATATAGAAACTTGTCCATTCATATTTAAACTGGATATATTTACCTTTGTATTTTCCAAGTAATTATGCACTCGAAAATACTTTCTCAATCCCAACAACCAAGCCTCATAATCTTCTCCTTTCTTGACTTCTCCATCAAACATAGGTGGATTTTTCTTCTTGAATTATTCTATCATATAACTATGTGAATGTCTCTTATTTTTCTTCTTGGGAACACTTGACCTATTGTAACTGCTGGATAGTTCCTTTGTAGTGGTATTTCCACTAGATAACTCTATGGAAGTATCTCCACTAACTTCGCTTCTCTTAGCATATCTATGCCTTTTCCTAGAAGAACTCCTTCCCACATTACTGCAATTTGGTCCATAATTTTGGACATCCAAAGGGCTCTGCATATTCTCAAACTATCATAGCCATGCATTGATAATGGATGGACCTTGTTGCAAATGTTTTTTAATCTTAGACAGACTCTGCAGTAATATTGCATTCAACTTTATCTGCTCGGATTGATCTCTCATGAGCCTTTCATTGTCTACCTTTAGACTCCTTATAATGTATAATTAATATGGAGGGATTTATTTGGCCCTCCTTCCATCATATTATTCATCTTGGAAATGTGAGGTTTCCTCCATACTTTTCTGCACCATTTACTTATGTTTTCCTTGTTAGTACATCCTACATGCTTAAAAAACCGAAAAACTATTAGCAAATCACATTTAAAAACTATATAGATAAGACTCTTGTCATTTCCAAGAATTAGTCTACTTTGGAAATCATGAACAAGGATTCCATTCCCACTATTATTCCTATTCAAAACTGTTGTTAACACTCATTATCACAGTTAAATATTTCAAAAATAAAACATAGAATTTCATCATATAAAATTCAGAAATACTCATTCATCCTTCATGAACCATTCAAGCCTACAGTTTGAAATCTGATATGATACCACTCTATAACACACTTGACCCTCTAAACCCTACTTAGACTAGTGGGATGCCAAAAATTTCTCCCTTTACTACGCTTCTGGTCTCGGGTGCTACGCCCTCCTTCATAATCTCAGACCTATGTGATAGTCATGTGGGATTCCTCCACATCATCTAAACCATTGTGCATGATTATATGTGTGATATCATGGTAGTGACATGTCCTCAGATGTGTCACCCTCTCTCATTAATCCTTAAATGAAATGCGATTATACAGACTAGGAAATAAACTTTCCTAATCGAACGACTTGGATTCACTCAGCTTGAGCTAGATCAATGACTAGTGGTGATTCAATATCATTTCCAATGGAAAAATAGGTTATAAATCCCACAATCCATTCCCCAATCCAACATTTATGAAAACCTCATCCTCGATAGATCCAATGGTCAAGGACTAGGAAAACCCAATAGTCTCGATTCCCTCAAAACCGTCAAATCACATAATGGTTAATGTCATGCCCATCCTCCTCCAAACACTTCAAAAGGTGGGGGCTATGTCAAGAKATATGACTGATATCTTTTTAGATCAAMCCACAAGAAGATAAATAGTTCCCRAACTCTCAATATTCCACCATCAGGAAACACTCACTCTCCACAACCTCATGGTTTTCCCGAATAGTTCTTCCCGAATGAGAATATTTCGATGGATCTGATGATCATTGGACCCTCACATCTAACAATCATGAATCTATTGGATCCTATATCCACTTGATATTTAATTGACACTACCAATTCAACAAAATTATCGCATTGGGATGGAAAATTATTAGATCGAATGGCTCATATATCATTGGTTGAACCACTAAAAGATCTATGTCTCTTACCATTCTTGATTTCTCGGCATCGGGTTTCTTCCATCGAAAGTTCCTCTCACTTTCACCAAATGGATCTTTTCGAAATCCACCTTTCCAATATAATTATCGACTTGGTGCTCAACATATATATGGTCTAGGTCTCATCAACCTATCCTTTCAGTAGATCGATGGCTCTCATTGACTTGGAAATTTCCCATTGGAAAGTTCACCTTGAAAGAGTCTTTGGTTTTTTTTCAAAAATTTCCCCTTTCTATAGGCTTCCTCCGAAGCCCATATCTTCGATGGATGGTCAAGATCAGTTCTCCTCATCAAATCAATGCCTGGTATCTCCTCTTAGGTTTCAATAGGGTTAAAGTTTATTCTGGGGATTACCGACACATGGCCTTCCCTAGAATCTTTCTACAAGGTCTTTGTCTCGATTCCCTCAGGATTTTAAATCACTTACTCAACATGTAGGTAGCCCTTCACTAAGGCACCCATATTGAAGATTTTCATATCCTGCAATATTTCCATTCAAAGGCTACATGCCTTCACTAATTTCCCATACACAATCATTAAAATCAATCACTTGACCTTTTAAAAGAGATCACATTAAACCATTAAATATCAGATTTATCACTCATTCAAAATATTAAAATTTCCTTTGAACACATAATGAGATTCAGATTAATTCATACACATTTAATGGGAATACAGATAAATACTTTGTGCAGTTCAATTTTCAACTATCCAATTGATTGAGGGTGAATGCATTTCCACCCAACTGTAAACTATGCTACACTTTTTCCTTTCTACAAAAATCCATCACCGTGTCAGGACATGATAGCACCAGGGGACTCTCACAAGTTGGGTAACATCTTAAATAATTTGTCAGGAAGGTTACTCTTCTTCACTACATTGTAAAGAACAAAAATCCCCTCTTCCCACTGAGCTAAGGGCTTCCACGAGCTTACCAGGATCCTTCCCAACTAGATTTCCTCTGCACAAGGGAGTCCCTTCTCTACGACATAGTCCCTCGGAACCCTCCATTTACCAGTGTTGGTTTCTTTCTAGCAAACACTAACCCATGACCCTCTTAGCTCTAGTTTGGATATGGGTATTCTTTGTTCCAAGGTTTACCATTCATGTCTTGACTAAGATTCCTATTTTTCTCATGAAATCTTTTGAGTTCCTTAATTTCTCAAGTCATTTCATGTGAGCTTTGTCAAATCATTTGTGGTGACATAACATCTATTTTTGAGTCTTTCAATGCATCTTTGTGTGTGTTCATTTGTGTCTCCATGACCTCTTCCTCCTCATTCCTCTTTCCAATCAGGAACATTCTCCTTTTCCTTCGGTTCCCCCCAACTTGCTTCTGTTAGAAGAAAACCCCATGGGTCAATATTTTGAATCGAAGGGGAAAGTTTAGGTACTTTTGTCTAACAACTACAACCAACCTCAAACTCTTATGAGTACAGGATATGAATCCATTCATAATTGCTCCAACTACCTAATCGGGTGCCATTAACAAGTTCCTTGTGGTCATGGTGTACATGGTCCTTTGGACAAGTTAATCATTCAAGTCATGCATGTGTAGGTCGGGTTTCTAGGAAATATTCCCTTTTTCTTCATATAAACTTCCCAATTTCGCCCTCACGGACTCCAACTCATAGTATCATGGCCAGTACTATAAAGCTTCCCTCTATGTCAATTGATTGGTGTTTTTATTAACATAAAACTCAATTATCGTCTTCATCAATTATAATGAATGAATTCTTAAGGAAAATTAAGGACTTGGGGGAAAATAAGTTGTTAGGATCTCAGATCTAAAAGTTAAAACTCTTAGAAGTTACCTCTTCTACCCAATTTTTTTATTTTTTTGTAGTGAAATCAAAGTTAGCAACCTACTTCTTCCACCTGTAAAAAAAAATCTAGTGAAAAATAGGAAACTTTTTGTATTAGGAACTAATAGAATTTAAGATTGTGAGCACTAAAAAACCTTAATATTGGTGATTTGATGATCTAGTCAATTTATGCATAAATTTAAAATTGTCAACTTTGCAGTTATCACACTTTTTCTAGTGCTACAAAATTTGGCGAAAATTGTTATCTTTCAAATGTTGCAAAACCAATTTTTTTTTGTTATAACAAAGTTGTTGAGATTAATGAATATATCAAATGTTGACTTGGAATTTTTTTCTTTATTTGTTATCTTGGGTCACTTTTCCTCCATTTACAATTTCCTAAACTGTAAAAAGTGTCCCGAAATAGTGGATTTGGCCTCTTTCTTCAGTTCTGATCCAAACCCTTTGGAATCTAGACAAACACTCAACTAGGTTTCTTTATGCATACTTACATTTTTTGCATTCCAAAATTCATCATAAACAAAGTTTCTATAAATCAGTACCATCACGTTCTTTAAAACATGATAACTGCCATTTTCTAGGATTCTAGAGTTGAATCAACAACAACTCTCACAAACACTTTCATAGATAACATAACTATGGATGTTCAATGAAAAAATTTAGTTTCATCAAAGTTTATATGCTCCTATTATGGCCAAAATAAGATTTTAGCTCCATATATATATATATATAATTTTTATCTATCTTCCTTCATATTTTGAACACCCCTAAAATCCACCGAGAATTTTGCAACTTCGATCTTTTAAAATTCTCCACAACCATAAAATATTTCAGAAACATCGATCTTTTCAACCTTTTCATGCCATCATATCTTTCACAAACTTTGATCTTTTGAACTCTTCCTTGGCCATTGGAGCTCTTGAAATATTTGATCTTTTGAACTCTCTTGCAACCATCAAAGCTTCTTCAACCTTCATCATTTTGAACTCTCCCGCAGTCATTGAAGCTCTTTAAAAGTTCGATCTTTTTAACTTCTCTATTGCCATCCAAGATTTCACAAAATTTGATATTTTGAACCTCTCTATGGTCATCGAAGCTTTTGCAAAAATCAATATTTTAAACTCTCCTGCGGTCATGGAAGCTCTTTAAAACTTTAATATTTTTAACTCTTTGTTGAGCTCCAAATATGCCATATTTTCTACCATATAAAATCATCATTCACAAGCCATGTTATGTACTTACCACATATTTCATAACCATTATATTACCAATTTTCATTAAAATGTATTCATTTTAGCTTGTGGTTAATTATTATTGATTTCTTGTATTTTTAATGATTAAATATGTTTTTAGCATGGTTTTATCAATAATGGTTTACTAATGTGTTTGTCTCTAAGAAATGTGTTATAGTCAATAGTCTGGTACTCAATCTGGTACTAAGAAGATTCTATAGAATTCTGGTACTAGCATGTTATAAAATTTCGGTACCAACTTGCACCTCGATTTCCATGCATATGAAGGAAGATCTCAAAATTATAAGATATGGGTTTTGTCCAGAAGGTGGAAAATTGTGTAAAACATGGGAATTTTTTCAAAATTCGAATTAGTTTGGAAGATATGGGTGGATCTCTAACTCTAAATTTCCCAAATCACTGTAAAACGCAAAGTTTGTGATTTTTTCCTAAACTATCAAATTCATTTTTCTAAGTTTGGGGGTTTGGTTTTATCCATTCCTCCATGGATTTCATGTATAAATAATCCTCATAGGGTTGAGATAAAGAGCCATTATTTTTTAATGGATATTAGGGTGTTATCATGACAATGCCAAGATTGTAAGAGRCTTGTAATTTTTTGAATTTGATGAAATAAAAGAGTTGATGTTCCTGTACATGGCATAGATCATTATTTAGTATTGTATATCTCTTCCACAGTGCAGGCCAAGTTTGGAGGGTCACCATCTTATTGTATGCACTATTTATGTTTGTCTTTAGATTAGTATTTTACATTTCTATTTGTAGATTTCAATTCTAGTTTTTGTTTTAATTTTATCTCACATAATTGGAATTTGATTTCTGTACATTAGTTTTCCTATTGTGACATGTTTAATTCAGTAAATTAATCTCATATTGGTACACCTATGTTTAAAAAATCTCATCATAATGTGTCAACTCCAGGTATTGTTTCAAATTGCATCCTTTTCCTGCACTCAACATTCTTGCACCAACACACTAAGCATTCATGTACCAACATACTCAACATTCCTGCACCAACACACTCAACATACCTGCATTGCACTATGTTCCTGCAMTGAACTTTGTTCTTGAACTCTGTTCCTGCATTGCATTATGTTTCTACACTCTTTTCCTGCACTACATTATGTTCTTGCACTGCATTTTGTTCCCGCACTGTACTTTGTTCTTGCACTCCACGTTTGATTTATGCATTTTGTTTCCTGCACTTCACGACCCGGATCTACAAATTTACTTTCCAATCTTAGGTGTATATTTTTTCGGACAATTCATTTGTATAGTTTGAATTTAGATTTCATTGCCTAATTGTTTGATTATGGTTTTCTTTATCTAGTTTGTATTAATTTGGTTTTCTAGTAGTTTAATTCCCTTTTATTTCCTGCACTTGGTTTTCTTTCTGGTACTTTGGTCCCTTTCATTTTAATTTCACATAGCTTCAATAACCAAAGGACATATTAAGGGTCTAAATCATGAGATATGGCCTCCCATTGATGAGATTCATCCCAAGGTGATTAGTTTATTTCTTGTCAATTGAATTCATTCTCACTTGCCTGTTTCGTTTATTGCATTAAAGACTGGTTTACCGACAATAGGCTAGACTAGGCTCCAATCTCTCATTTCCTTTGCTTGCATCTCTAAGTCTACTACTCCTTGGTTGGCAATTTAATGTTGGGAATTAATAGTGCATATATTTTACCCCACATTTTTGGCGTCATTGTGAGGGAGGTGCTAAAGGAATTAGAGCATAGGTAGGTTGCTTTTAAATTACACAACTTGGGGGAGGAGAAATAATAAGAAAAGAGGAAAGAACCTGCGCAGCCACTATATGTGGTGTGCTTTTAAGGATGGCATAATGGTGGAGATAAGATGGTAATACAAGAGGTAAGAACCTACGTATCCACTTTTGTGGGGTCGCTCCAAAGTTAGGTTGTCCTTTTCCTTTCAGTAGTTTGAATTTGTGTTTTATTAGCATTCGCCCTTTTTATTTTATATGAGTAGAAAAACTAACTTGTGTGAAAAAATAAATTGGTGAAAACATGATCCTAGTAGCATGGTGGCACTTCAACTACATGATTAGTTTTCTTGTATTTATCTTAAGTGTGTTTCTTTTCCATCTATTAAATATTTTTAAGGCTTTCTTTTTGGTGTTGTAAGAACCCCATGCACTAATCCATGTCTGAGACAGGACCGATCAACCAACAATATATACTCAAGGATTATCAAGAGTTTGGAATAACTCTCTCCATCCTAGAATAAACTAGGATCTCAATATCTACCTCACAGGAAGAACAAATCTTGACAATAGTCAAGAACCTATATGCCTCTCCAGAAGTGATAGTAGAACAAGAGTTCCATGAGCCACATCCACAAGAATAAGCCCTATGTAATCACCCTTTCCAACCTATAGGGAGACTAAATAATCATGGAACACATCCGATGGAGAGCCACCATTAGAACCTAAGATTGAGTAATTCCTTATATGCCTTTCTGAAGAACCTCTATGCACTAATGAGACTAGTCATTTGAAAGAAGATGATTTGCAAGGCATGATAGAGGGAGACATGAAAAGTGATATAAATGAGGAAGTGAACCAATAACATCATGACTTCATTGAACATTGGCTCCAAACAACAACTAGATTGAACCACCACTATTTTCTTCAACAACTCTTTACATCCTATCGTTCAGGTTAGTTGGTTCCTCATGTTCAGGTACTTATTAAAGTCTATTTTTCAAACTTGAATGTGAGTATATTCATAATCCTATTACACACATGGTTACACTAGAAATATTCTTACACATGAAATATGGTTTCTTGTTCTTAGATATGATAGAGTAAAATATGCATGTTAGTTAACTTAGTTCTAAATAAATGCAACATCTTTTCATGTTTCTTTTCAAATAAATGAAATGAGTTGAAGATAATATTGGTGATATAACATCAAAAACCAAAACAACTTAGGCTATTTCTTCTTATTATTACATATAGATTTTTGGCTATTAATAATAACAATTGCTCATAAGCCTAATTTTTAAAATATTATGGTGATTTACAAAATCTTTAAGGTCTTCATAGTGATACCCATAGGTAACTTGTACATCCTAATTTCATATCAGAACTTGTTATTCAAGCATTCTTATCAAATAGTAGTAGGAGAGTGAATGAAACTTCTACTTGTGAGGGAACACAATCTTATATGAAGAAGATGAATTTAGGGGCTAGAAGCACCTTTAGGCCATTCTCTTATGGCCTCGTCCACCACACATTAAATAAATTTAACCATGATATGTCTTTGGACTGATCTAAATACATAAGTCTATTTTTCATGTGAACAATCATTTATGGGAAATTTGTAGAATATCTTCCAATCTAATACCATCTCATCCCGTAAAAAGTTTTTCATAGTTTCTCCTCCATTCACCCATGAAAAATCAACCTATGAAATTTTATCTTAAGGGTGAAGTTTGGGACAAGAGCCTCTAATGGAAAATGGGTGTAAGAGGCTAACCCATCGGAATACTGAACAAGTCTGTTGGCAATGGTTATCAACATGTGGTATGACTAGGCAAACCCATCAGGGTACTGAACATGATCGTGGGCAATGGGAAATTTTTTCGGGGGGGGGGATATTTTTTTTTCAGATGTAAAAGTTACCCCATTGGGGTACTGAACAAGCCTGCTGGCAATGGGTTCTAACTTTGATATGTTTTACTATGCATAATCTATATTTTTTTGTATGAATAATATACTTGTGTGAATACTTAAGAAGAAGCATGCATTGTTGAAAAACAGGCTAATGAACCTCATCTAATTTCCATTTGATNTTCAGATGTAAAAGTTACCCCATTGGGGTACTGAACAAGCCTGTTGGCAATGGGTTCTAACTTTGATATGTTTTACTATGCATAATCTATATTTTTTTGTATGAATAATATACTTGTGTGAATACTTAAGAAGAAGCATGCATTGTTGAAAAACAGGCTAATGAACCTCATCTAATTTCCATTTGATAATGTCGGTAAGATGATCTTAAGACCCTGTCATTCATATCTAGGATGTCATTTTCCTAGAAGTGTAATCCAAAATGGATCTAGGAAGGCCTAAAACTCAAAGTTCTCGAAATTGGACGAAACCAACACTATTGCGTCGGGCTCGTCGCGTTGATTCTGACCATATAATGTTTTTCACGAATGGACACCATTTTGAGGAAAAGAAAAGAATTATCTTACTCAAGCATTTTCAAATATTGCCTGGCTAAGAAAAGATAGTAGGGAATATCACCCTATGTTTTATAGACTCAATTCCCAATCCACAAGTATTAATTACAAGGGTTTAGGCTGCTTTTTAATGAAAATACTGTTGCAAAATAACATAATTTTTTTTATATAAGTTTCTGAAAATTATATAGATTACATAAAGTAAATGTGGAGATCAAAAATAAAAAGTAACCAAGTCACATGTACACATAAATGAGACAGAATAACAATCTTCTTTATTTCATTCCAAGAAATCAAAAGTAGTTTTCTCTTTACAAAACCCCTGTGAGGGTATGGACCAAAGTCTAATTTAGAGATCCCGATGAAAACCATAAAAAAGGACTTTGACAAGAAGTAAAAACTGAAATTTATAATATGGATCAGCTTGCCATAGACTGCTGCCAATTTGAATCTACACAGTATCCTTTATTAGCTATGAAACTTAATCCATAAATAGACAAGTATACACAGACTATCAAAGATAGATCAACACCTCTAAAACAAGCATCTGAATGATTTGGTTTAGTTATGAACCTTGCTTTCTACAATAGGACCTTGTTGTCAAAAAATGAATTAGGCTTTGAATGAACTCAAGAATGAATGAAAACTGAAACTATCTCATGAAAACAAAAGCGAAAACCTTAATATTGCTTTCTCCTTCTATTCTCCCCTTGTCCCTTCTTCGCTTTTGGATTTTATGCATTCCAAATAAGTTGAAGTAGTTCAACTACTTCCTTTAGTTAGGTTAGTTTAACTTAACTAATTTTAGTTTAGGATAAATAATAATAATAATAATAATAGTTAAGGGTCTTTATTTAATAATAACTAAGTAGGTGGGACCCCTTGTGACTCCATTGTTTTATTCTTTTCAAAAATAAAACACAATTGGATAATCATTTAAACACATGTCGCCTTGTAACTCCCTTAAATACCTTCAAAATTTGAATATTTAAATATCATAAATAATTCAAATCATATCCAAGAATATGTAAATATTCACATAATCCACAATATCCAAAAAAATAGCTTGTTATCCAAAACTTTTTGCAGACCACTATCTTCAACAACTCAATCATAAAAACACATAAATTAAAATCCATACTTTCCACTTTGAGAGGAAATCTTTCTTTTATCATTGTTATCACCTTTGGATTTCCCAAAACTAGCCTTTGGTTGATTCAAACCTTGAGGTTATATCTCACTAATAACATGGGAACAATCATCCTTCAGATGCATACGAGAGGACACTGGTTTTGAAGAGTCATTTGAAGGAGAGGAAGGGGAGGCAACATCTTTTCCTTTATCTTGCACATGGGGGACATAGGTTTTAATCCTTTTACTAGTATGAGAGGATTAAACATGTGAATGCATAGGAGCAATTTGAACATTAGGATTTACAGGTGGTGGAGGAGGTAATGACAAATTGGGCTAGCCATGATGGTGAGATACTATCGGATTGGATATCTCTTTCCATCCATCATTTGCAGGAACTTCTGGTTACAAGGACACATGAGGAGGCACAAGAATTCCAGGGATATTGTGCGGCTGGAAGGGAGGTCTCTCTGGTCGGGGTTGTACAATCCCTTGCTCGATCTAGTTGAAGAACCCAATTTGAAATAGATGGTTCAACTCCTGGGGGTAAGCATCAAAATGGATAGAGAATCTAGGCCTTGTAGGCCCTCTGTTCTAGTTACCTCTTCCTCTATTGTTTCTGCCATGACTTCCCGTGCTGAAGAAACTCATCTTGTATGCAACAATTTGTCAGTAACTATCCCTTAACAGACCATACATGACATTATGCTTGCATGAAACAATAATTGGCTCATAAATTGACACAAGACCCATGCAAATCCATCCATAATAAATCATTTAATAATTGTCAAGTGAGAAATGGATGAATAGGTTTCATGGGACATTTGGAGGGAGTGTAATGAGAGAAAAAGTGATATAATGAGAGGGGACAAATACACGAGTACTTCTCAACAATTCATTAAATAATTTAACTATGGAATCAAATACCAAAAATATCAGTTGCCATCTATTTATGTGTCATGTCTTTTGTCACTGTTATATAGATTTTTTAATTTATTTTACAGAACAGGGATGCCAAAAATGATAATGGGATTATGAGGGGGGTATAATGAGTGAAAAGTGATATTATGAGAGGGAATAAAAATTGGATATTGTTCATAAAAATAAATCAAACAAGAAACAACCATAACTCTGTTCAGACCCCATAATCTAATAAGCATTCACTTTTAAAACTAAAACCATTTAACTATCACTTCTTTACATAATGCTTGCTGACTTCAAAAAACAATTCATATGCCCAGAATACTCAATTACAGTAGCCCTTGCATCTATAAAATATCTATATGGAAGTCATTATAACTGCATTTCCATTTTATGATAATATTATAATTCGTTGAGCCAGAGTCATTCATATTCCAATGCTAAATCCTTTTCCTTTTAAAATCAAATAGAAATATGCACAATGATTCCATCCATATAGATCCAATTTTTATTCCTCAATGTCAAATAAGAATAGTCCCAATATTAACCACCATCTGTTGATTTTCCAAACATCGTTCGACATAATCAACTGTGCATTAAAAATCATAATCGAACCCCAATTCAATCACACACATGTGTTCATCCAATAAAATCAACATAAGTATTGATTTGAAATAGAATTCAAACAATAACATGCAACTCTGAGCCTGAGCTTCTCGTAAATTTAACATGTACAAATTTCTTTTAAAAATTTCCCAACGAGAGACAGAGTCAAATCGTGCCCAATCGACCAAACAAACACACAGTGTTATTGACCTTCAACTGGATTTGCAACGATATCAAGATCGTTATTAGGGTTTAACACAAAAAATGGAAGTATGAACACATAGCTTTACCAAATGAATAAGTCCTCAGGAACGCAGACAACTCGTGCCCTTTAAAAATTTATCACAGAGAAATAACAACAGATGGCTTAATCAAGGGATAGTCTTCGAAAACAAAGAGAGCTTATTCCCATTTCAAATTCACCACAGACACATAACCTCTAAAAATACTCTTGAAAGTGAGGGTTACCAAAACATGACAGACAACCACCCTCAATAGAGAATGAGAGGAAACAAACTCTTAAAATCATTGTGAAGAGAATGCCCAACCAAAACCCGTGGCCAACCAAAAACATACACAAGCTTCCATTTAAACTTCTGGGTGATACTAAACCCGACTATGCAATGCTTCCCAACAACAATGAAAATGAGGGCAACGCCATGATACATAACAACTCGAGGCTCATCCAAGACATGGCAAGAAAAACTCCAACTCTTAATAGTTCACATTGCAACCTAGAGAAATTAACATATCAACCACAAGGATGAAAATGAGTGGAAAAACTTAACATCAAGACTAGTTTCAAAACCAATGCGCAAAGCTCAGATCTTTCTAAACCATAATCATAAGTATCCAGAGAGAACCAGACCAAAAAAAACCCAAAATGACCGAACATGCTTTTCTGTGATTTAACCAATGAAAAAAAGAAAATAATATCCATTCATCTTATTTAAAAAGCCAACAATCTATAATATTCACAGAAGAACCCAAGAACAACACCAATGCACAGTCCAAAAAAAACTTAAGAAAAACACAGACCTCAAGCCATTATGAGCCAAAAATTGATTCATAACACAGAGGAACCATCATGGATGAAAAAATAAGGAACCATACCTGGAAAATCTTGCTCAATTGTTGATACATACACATGCTTGATGCACCACTACAACTCGCGTGTGTAGACCAGCTTCACCATTACATATCGTGTATACTCGCAAAAGTTGCAAAAACTAAAAAGTTGCAAGGAATTCATTGAGATTATGGGCTATTGGGTAGTTTCTCAACTAATCCACTGCCTATATCCCATCACCCAACCAAATAACCATCCTTTTATTATATAAAAGGAGGTTTTGGGGTCTCATTCCATATCTAGACATAATAAGAGTGAAACTCTGCCCGTTTCACATCCCCTCCTTTCCCCAAGCATTTGCAGCCTTGTTGTGAGAATTGTTTCAAAATTCCCCATCTTGCCCTTTTTCCTCCATAATAAATCCATTCCATTTCCCAAGAATAAGTTTGAGAGGAGAAAGATACGTGGAGGTGCACTTGGAGCTTGGTGAAAAGGAGCCTGGACCAGGTTCATGGAGCAATAGCTAGCACTGGTTGTAAGTAATCATTATATTGTCAATAAAAGAAGTACTTTTCCTGTCCCAGAACATGATGTGTCGAATGGCCGCATTTTATTTATGTTTTTATTCTAACATCTAACCCTTATTTATGTATGAAATGCATGTTTGTAGTTTTATGTTTATCTTTCTTTGAATGCAGACCAACCTTTTGGAGGAGGTTTGTAGTCAGTGAAGCTATCAAGCACGAGAGGATCTACATAGGACGCAGAGTAAAGGTACAATTAATGAATCCTTCTCATTTTACTTTTATTGCATAAGTCTGGGGTATATTTGGGGTAGTTAGAGAAGTAGGAGAATTTTAAGAAGTTATTGATATGCCTACATTGTAAACCATGGTGTAGCCATAGGGGGGGGTTTCCCTCTAGGAAGACTGTATCTTCCTTCACAACCAAAAACCCTAGAGAATCAACAACCACCAGAGCCAAAAAAACAAATGTAAGTATGGCTAGGTTGACGGGCCTCAAGGGTTGTTTGAGTGACGTGCAGTAATTGCACGTCACTTTCTTCCCCAACCTCATTCAATTCAACATACAAGCCAACCAATTCACCATAACATTAACCATTAATTCAACCAAATATCCCATTGCTATATCCATTTACACAGTGTGCGACCAAAGTATTATCAAAACCTTTAAAAAAAAACATGTGCTATAATGTTACCACATATGCCTCACATAAAACACATAAGTCTACCAGCAAGGGTTTATACACCCTTCGTTTGCCACAATTACACATAACCTTAGGGCTTGTACATAGTCATTTTATTTTAAAAAGCTCCCATATCATCCTTAATCAAGATCATAAATAAAACAATTAACCCATGTTTAATTGCAATGTCAAACCAAACCGATAATGATCCTTGTATCCATAATGCATCCTTAATATAATTTGTGAATGGACATCAAAACAATCTAGTGCCATGCAATAATCAACCATCAGCTTATGTCACCAAAAAAATTTAAACCATAATTTGAACCATCAACTGTAGAATATTGTGTTGGCATCATCATAATAAAAACAAAATATATAAGTACAACATATCCATCATAGTGCCACTAGTATACAAGAGGGTCCCACCTACTAGTTTATTATTATCATTATATCAAATAATAGAGCTTGGAAATCATTTGCGGGCAGTATTCAACTCACCATATTGGACATTTTTTATGCAGTGAATGCCCTCAGCCAGTTCATGTGTAAATCGAAACATATTCATATGGTTGTTGTTAAGCATGTTCTCATATATATCTAGGGAACTATAGCCTATTGGATTAGATACACTTACAGTGGAGGGGTAATGCTTCATGGTTTTACAGATTCATATTGGATGGGAAGTACAGTGGATCAGAAGAGTAATTTTGGATATTGTTTCAGTTTGGGTTCAGCTATGATATCCTGGTCCAATAGAAAACAGGGCTCAATAGACCAGAGCATTGTAGAGGAAGAATACATTGTTGCAAGTGTTACTAGTAGACAAGTAGTTTGGCTCAGAAAGTTTCTCTCATATTTGTTTAGTGTTGATTTGGAACCCATAGTAATCCATTGTGATAACCAAAGATGTATAAATCTCTCCGAGAATCTGTTGTTTCATGATAGATCGAAACAAATTAAAATGAGATATCAATATGTTCGGGACATCGTGTAGAAGAAAATTCTTAGTATTCAGTATGTTCCAATGGTGGAGCAAACCGAAGATATTTTGATCAAGATTTTGTCATTGACAAAGTTTGTGTACTTTCAAAATAATCTTGTTGTTGTTGAGAATGCCTCTCTTTCTTAAAGGGTGTTGAAATTAGTGCAACTTCAAGAGCCATTCTCTGGGAGGATGGCATAAGACCCTAGATGAGATATAGGGCCCCCAATACACTCATGGGGTTCTTGGTTTGGGACCAAGTAAGTTAGAGCCATGGAAAAAGACCCTAGTGAGGGCCCCCAGTGTATTTATGGGGTTCTTGGTCAAGGACCAAGAAACAAGTCCCTAGATGTGTTTTAGGGCCTCTGGGTGTGTTCCCGGGAATCCTTTCTTGGTGCTTAGATTGATCCTTGGATTTGTTCCTTGGTGGTTGATGATGTAAGTCCCTAGATGTGTCACTAGTATATAATCACAACATATCCATCATAACACCACTAGTATACAAGGGGGTCCCACCTACTAGTTTATTATTACTATTATAATAAATAATAGAGATTGGCAATCATTTGTGAGCAGTATTCATCATTGCAATTTTAAGCGTCAACTCACCGTATGCGAAATATATCGTGTTTTGATCGATTTCTCAAACAGGAAAAAAGTCAATTGGTCAAAGTCAATAGGTCGTATTGTTGACGTCAGCAGTACGACAGGTGATTTCAGCATGACATCATGATGACGTTAGCAGGGACATGTGGCAACATGAGGAGGTGACATGTCTCACTCGGTTTTGGAATTTTTGGGTTGAATTTGACCAGTATGAAAATGACATGTGGAATTATACAGACGTGACATGTGATAGTTTATACATGATGTGGCCCAATGACAGGCTAACACATGGAAATACAAACGGCAGGTGGATGTACGGATGTTGATGTGGCAGGGTGACTGGGCAGGTGACTTGGTAGTACGGACACTGACGTCGCACAACACATGGTTGTACGAGTGACGTGGAAGTTGAATATGTATGTTGATTGGGTTGTTGACTGTGTGTTGATTTTACTGTACAAGCCAATCACAGGGTGACACATGTCCCAATCAGAGGGCGCCACATGGAACCCCATATTTTTCCAATGTTGGCTAGGCCAAAAAATTTGTTTGATACTCCACCAATTTCAAACTCTAAACCTTTGTTCAATCCAAAGGTTTCAAAACTAACACCCGACTGACCGGGCTCCATTATGACTTGTCCAAACATATGGGAAAAATATGTTTTAAATTGAATTTTGGCGCGGTTTTAGGGCTCAGATTTGATCGGAGGGAGCCAACGCGAGGCCACTTAGCACCCCATGCGACCGAGGGCTAAGAACCAAGGGTCAACACCATGGATTGGGGGCGCATGGAGAGTTAAGGCCATGGACACATGGGTCATACCCACATGACCAGGACCAGAGGATAAAGGGCCAACACGCCAACACTTAGCCAAGGACATATGGCAGTGCTCCATATGACCAGGGGCCCAGAGGAAGGGGTATGCTCCCAAAATTTTGCCAAAATTGGGTTTTTAAACAATATGTTATGATTTTTTGAATTTTCTATGCTATGTTTAGGAGATTTTGTCCATTTTGGGGGGTTTTGGAGCCCTATTTGATGCCATATCTTGGGAGGAAGTTGGGATAGGATCACCAACTCAAATCCTATATAAATCAAAGGTTTTTGATAGACCAAGAGGTTCAGAATTGAAGAATTATAATTATTTTGTGAAGCTTGAAGCCATTTTTATGTAGGGAAGCCATTGAGGAAGCGAACTTTGGAGGCCAATTTCGGGAGCTACACTCAACCTTTTTCAATGTCGTCAATTGTGTTGGATTCTTGAGGTATAGAAGAACACAAAAATACTATTTTTTAATCCTTTTGACACTTTTATGATGTACTTTTGAAGCATTGAAGAGAAATAAGAAATCCTCCCTCACTGAGACAAAGGCCTGGAGACGTAGACAATCTTTCTGAACTCCATTAATAACCTTTATGTTATGGTTTGTTGTTATTTGTTCTTATATTATGATATACATTTCTTTATGACGACTTCTATAATCTCTCATTAATTTCTTCTTATTTCCTGAATTCTTAATTGGTAATTGAACACATGATTAAAACTTAACCAAGTCTTTAAAGATCATTTTCAGATCAAGTGGTACCAGGGAAGGTTGACATTTGGTTTTTTGATTTTGCATGATTACCAAGGAAAATCTAAGTCATTGTGAAGGAGACATTGTAGAAGGGGATCTTGAGATTGGATCAAGAAAGAGGAATTCTCAAAGTGAGAAGATGGAATCGGAAGAAGGAATGTCTCGGAACAAGATCGAGTTGTAAAACAATTTATTCGCCATGTTTGAGATGGTAAAGATTTTATATGAGGATTACTCGGAACGAAAGAGGCCTTTCCAAGGGGAATCGTAAAACAAAAAAAAAAAAATTGAAGAAGGAGAGGATCCTCCTAAATCTCCTCCTTCACCTCCTTCTTCTCCATCATATTCTTCTTCTTCAAGTACAAGTGAAACTTCTACCACAAGAAAACATTCCCATAAACATAAACATGATATGCCTTTACTTAAGCTTGATGTGAAATTTGAATTGCCCATGTATGATGGTGAAGTCAATACTGAGAGACTTGATAATTGGGTCAGAAAGAAGGAAGTTTATTGCATTGTGCAACAAATCAAAGATGAGGCAACCCAAATCAAGTTGGCATCGCTTTGTCTTCTAGGCACAACACTCATCTAGTGGCAGAGTAAGTTGAAAAATGGCACACAACAAGTTGGTAATGTATTTCCATCATGGAAAGATTTTGTTTTTGCACATAAAAAGTAATTTTATCCTTTGGGTTATAAAAAGAAGGATTTAATTGAATGGAAAAGTCTTAAACTATGAAATGGAAAAACGGTGCAAGAATACATAGATGAATTTTGTAATATGGCATTAATGTTAAACATCCCATTACATACCCAAGAAACTCTTATGAAGTATATAGGAGGTTTTCTTGCACATATTTGTAACACTGTATTTATGTTTGGACCTACTAATCTTCATGAGGTTTCTATTCAAGCAACATACATTGAAGCAGGGAAAACATGAGTTGGTGTATCAGGGGAATCATCTTCAAGGAAAGAGGACAAAATAAAGGGGAATGGAAAGAAGAAAATGCAATGACAAGAAAGGAAGATAATCTCTCTTTCAAGCATTGCAAGAAAGAAGGGCACGATGATGACCATTGCTCGAAATTGCACCCAGAGAACATATCAAAGTGGTTCAAATAAAGGAAAGGGAGGCAAACAGTTGCAACAACAACACGACCAACATACTTGGGATATGATTAAGGTGATGAGACTAAAATCACAACAGTTTCTTTGAAAGGTAAAATTGGTGATGGATATGATTCTAGAAGTAATTTGTTTCACATAAGGGTGATAATGAAACATGCTAAGATCGATACATTGATAGATAGTGGATATCAATCTAACTTGATTTCAGAGGAAGTGGTTAAACAATTGGGATTGACAACTAAGCTACATCATAAACCTTACTCACTTAAATGGATAAGAAACCATCATAAATTGCACATAACAAAGAAATGCACTTTGAAGTGTGCAATTTCATCAAAGTTTGTGGATGAGGTAACGTGTGATGTGGTGCCACTCAATGAATGCAGAATGGTCTTAGGAAACCCTTATTTATATGATCACAAAGAAATCTTCTACGGGGAAAAGAATCAATATCACTTAACTAAAGAAGGAAATGAATATGGTGTACATGCTCATCACATAAAATCAAATCAATCTCTTCAAACAATGGAACAATTAAGGAAGGCAACTTATGCAAGAAACACACCTATAATTGTGCCAAGTAAAGAAATTGATCTTAAGCATGAACATGAGATGGTTGTAGAATGGAAGTTCAATCATATGCTTCAAGATAAGCTAATGTCGTGCAAGAAAATAAAACATATTAGTTCATTTGCAGTCATATTTCTGATGTTATCGTTGCTAATGTTTTCAACATGGATGGTAGTGGATTCAGTAATATGTGAACGAGCTCAAGTGGCTAACAATATGCTCTCAGTTTTCATGGTTGTTTTGCAATTGATTATGATGAGACAGGTGCACAAGACATAGTTTAAAGACAAAGGACAAGTGGGATGGCCTACCCTGCACTTGATGACTGGTTAATACCCTTTTAGAGGACCAAAAGGTCTTAGTGGGGAGGCATGATCCAAAATGGATCTAGGAAGGCCTAAAAATACAAGTTCTCAGAATCGTACAAAACCATCGTCATTACGTCGGGCTCATCGCGCTTATTTCGACCATATAATGTGTTCCGTAAATGGACAATGTATGTGAAAGATATCGCATTCTGATCGATTTCCCAAACATGCAAAAAGTCAACTAGTCAAAGTCAACATGGCATACTGCTAATGTCAATAGTATGACAGGTAACATCAGCATGACGCCATGATGACGTCAGTAGGGACACATGGTAGCACAAGGAGGTGACATGTGTCACTCGGTTTTGGTGTTTTCAAGCTGAGTTGGACCAGTACGAAAATGACATGTGGCACTATACGGACGTGACACGTGGAATTCCATATGTGACATGGCCCAATGACAGGATGACACGTGGTAGTACATAGGACAAGTAGTTGTATGGATGCTAATTTGGTAGTGTGACTAGGAAGTATGGATGTTGACATGGAAATTGATTGGGCAACTGACTTGGAAATACAGACGTTGATGTGGCACAACATGTGGCTGTATGATAGGTGACATGGCAATTGATTGTGCATGCTGACTGGGTTTTTGACTGTGTGTTGACTGTACTGTATGGGCCAATCACAGGGTGACATGTGGCCCAATCAGAGGGCACCACATGGAACCCTGGATTTTTCCAATATTATCTAGGCAAAAAAAAAAAAATTTGATACTCCATCGGTTTCGAACTCCAAACCTTCCTTCAAGCCAAAGGTTTCAGAACTAACACCCGATCGACCGGCCTATGTTATGAATTGTTCAAACATATGGAAAAAATATGTTTTAAATTGAATTATGGCGTGGTTTTAGGGATAATCCCCGATCGGAGGGGGTCAGGGCGAGGCCACTTGGCACCCCACACAACCAAGGGCTAAGAACCAGGGGAAACACCATGGATTGGGGGTGCATGGAGAGTTAAGCCCATGGACACATGGGCTATACCCACATGACCATGACTATAAGATAAGGGGTCAGCACACCAACACTCAACTAAGGCCATATAGAAACACTCCATATGACCAGGGGCCTGAAGGAAGGGGGTTACACCCAACATTTTTCCAAAATTGGGCTTTCAAACTATATGTTATGATTTTTTGGGTTTTTTATGTTGATTTTGGGAGATTTTGTCCATTTTTGGGGGATCTGGAGCACGATTTGAGGCTAGATCTTGGGAGGAAGTTGGGGTAGGATCACAAACTCAAATCCTATATAAATCAGAGGTTTTTGATAGACCAGAAAGTTCAGAATTGAAGAATGATGATGAGTTTTTGAAGCTTGAAGCCATTTTTTATGCAGGGAAACCATTGAGGAAGCAAAATTTGGAGGCCAATTCCGGGAGCTACGCTCAACCTTTTTCAGTGTCGCCATTTGTGTTGGATTCTTGAGGTTGAGAAAAACATAGAAAGACCAGTTTGTAATCCTTTTGACACTTTTCTAATGTATGTTTGAAGCATTGAACAGAAATAAGAAAGCATCCCCCACTGAGACAAAGGCCTAGAGACATATGCAATCTTGTCGAACTTAGTTAACAACCTTGTTGTTATGGTTTGTTTTTCTTTGTTCTTATATTATAATATGCATTTATTTATGATGGCTTCTATAATCTCATTCAGTTCTTCTTCTTTCCTTAATTCTTAATTGGTAATTGAACACATGCTTAAAAATTAACCAAGTCTTTAAAGATCATTTTCAGATCAAAGTGGGACCCATAAATGTAGGAGTATAATAAATTCAAATGAGAAAATTATCAATATTACTTGAATGACATAAATTCTCTAAGAAATTAAACATGGATGACTGGTTTCCTATTGGTTTCTCATTTATTAAAGACCACTTATCTCCTCATGTTTTCTTGTTTAAGGATGAGAGGAAAAATCCCCCATCATAATTTACATGCTTACTTGAGCATAAAATTGTTAATGATTGATGAAATCATATGTAATAGTAATTTAGGAATTTCATTTATTCTTGTAACATTTTAAAATAAATTTCATTATCAAATTTACAAGCATGAATAAAGTCTAAGTTTTGGTTGTTTCTTTAGCATAACATCAACGTTTATTTCTTGTCTCACAATAATAACATTGATTTAGTTTTTTTATATTTTTTTGTTCTAGTACTACTGGTACAAAAACTAGTAGGTTCCTATACCAACAATACATAAATTTAAATATTTTTTGAGGGTACATTTTGCATGATATTTTCAGCAGTTCTCAGCTTTAGCATTCATTCAACAAGCACCAATTCCACATCGTCCTCTTTCAACTTGCAACAATTTCTATGTGCTAATAAGAGTTTGCATGAGTACATGCAAACAAACAGGCTTGGGGAAGAGAGAGAGACATAAGGAAATCTCAGTGGATGAACACTCATCATCCTCTCTCCTAGATCTCTAGTAGCTCTCAGTCTTGCTAGACATAATCTTCAATTTTAGCTAGCATGTACTCCCATTCATCTTCCACTTCATCAACCTACAATGCACATGAAAGCGAAGGTAAAATTGAGGTAAATTTGGTTTAAGACTCTTTGATTCATTAAAAAATTTAATGAAACTTAATGATTAACCATTCCATACATGTTATCTTTCATAAACCATCTTCATTCAATCTTCATCTACAATTCATAATAAAATTCGTAATACTTTGGTAAGGCCATAAGAATGAAAAGAAAAATATTGTGGTACATAAATACAACGAATCATCTAGTGTCTTCTCCTTATATATCATAAATCATTCACATTAAAGGGATGAAGTCATTGTTGCCTAAAAACCACAAATAAACATTGGTCTTAAAAAAAAACCAGAGTATACAAACACCTAAGTCCATATTCATCTTGCCATACCATCCACCATCCCTTCATAGCCCATCTCTTGCTTGTCCTCAATTTTAATTGCTCTATTGTAAAATAAATTAAGTTAAAAATATGTGACAAGTTCAAATGAAAAATGGTGTTGCTTCATAAGAACCAACACCTGCACAAAGAAACAAAGTCATATAAATCAATGATTAAATAGAGTATCTAAGAATTTTCTTTTTCATGAGGACATGCAAACCAACAGGCGTGCGGGTGTGTTGAGCTACAAATATGTCATATATTCTACCATATAAAATCATCATTCACAAGCCATGTTATGTACTTACCGCATATTGCATAATCATTATATTACCAATTTCCATTAAAATGTATTAATTTTACCTTGTGGTTAATTATTAATGATTTCTTGTATTTTGAATGATTAAATATGATTTTAGCATGGTTTTGTCAATAATGGTTTACCAATGTGTTTGTCTCTCATAAACATGTTATAGTCAACTGTCCAATACTCAATTTGGTACTAAGAAGGTTCTACAGTATTCTGGTACCAACATCCTATAGAATTTTGGTACCAACTTGTGCCTCAATTTTTGTGCAGATGAAGGCAGATCTCAAAATTCTAAGATATGGGTTTTGTTCAGAAGGTGGGAAATTGAGTAATGCATGGGAATTGTTTCAAAATTTGAATCATTTTGAAAGATATGGGTGAATATCTAACTTGAATTTGCCCAAATCACTGTACAATTCAGATTTTGTGATTTTTTCCTAAATTATCAAATTCATTTTTCTGAGTTTGGGGGTTTGGTTTTATCCATTATTCCATGGATTTCATGTAAAAATAAGCCTCATATGGCTGTGAGAGAGAGCCATTATCATTATGGGCATTCTTTTATAATGGATATTAGGGTGTTATCATGACAATGCCAAGATTGTAAGAGACTTGTAATTTTATGAATTTGATGAAATAAAAGAGTCGACGTTCTTGTACATGGCATAGATCATTATTTAGTATTGTATATCTCTTCCACAGTGCATGACAATTTTTGAGGGACCCCATCCTTTGGTATGCACTATTTATGTTTGTCTTTAGATTAGTATTTTACATTTCTGTTTGTAGATTTCAATTCTAGATTTTGTTTTGATTTCATCTCACATAATTGGAATTTGATTTATGTAGATTAGTTTTCCTATTGTGACATGTTTAATTCAGTAAATTACTCTCATATTGGTACAACTATGTTTAAAACATCTCATCATAATTTTCCAACTCCAGGTATTTTTTAAAATTGAATCTTGTTCCTGCACTCAACATTCTTGCACCAACACACTCAACATTCCTGCACCAACAATCTCATCATTCCTGAACTAGTGCACTTAGCATTCCTGCACCAGCATACTCATCATTCCTACACCAGCACATTCAACATTCCTCTATTTCACTTTGTTCCTGCACTGCACTTCGTTCCTTCACTCTGTTCTTGCACTACATTCTATTTATGCACTATGTTCCTGCACTGCATTATGTTCCTACACTGCATTATGTTCCTGCACTGTACTTTGTTCCTGCACTCCATGTTTGATTTATGAGTTTTATTTCCTGCACTTCATGACTCATATCTACAACTTCACTTTCCATTCTTGGGTGTATCTTTTTTAGTGTAATGCCCATATCATTCTAAGCATTAATTTAATTTCATAAAAATTCATTTTCTAAATGGAGATAACGATTTCACAGCATATATTTATTTTCTCAACAACAGTTTCAGTAATTTAGATTATCACAGGGTAATAACTTTCTGGTAAAAATGAGATAAATGCATAACTTGACAAATACCTGATACTGATGCTAATTTATGTTGCCTTGCTGCTTCTGCTCCTGTTGATACACAGGTTAACCCTTCCACAAACAAGCAATTAACTGCCCAAAACTACTGTCCTCCCTGCCAACTAGGAAAACTACCTAGCTCCAGGATATCTACGGATATCCTGGCCCTCCGTGCCCAAAACCTTCAGCAAATCGGTGCCTCCCTTGATCAAAACCACAGTCCAGAACACTTTGTTCCTTGCTACAGCAAGCCAACAGTCCACAGATGATATAACAGTCCACAGGAAATATCACAGTCCACAGGAAATATCACAGGCCCGCAGCAAAACAATCAAGCGCAGCAATTCTCTGCTCATAGTTAAACGCAGAATCTCTCTACTTCCAGAAATTACAGTGGTCCTGAGCTCACAGCCCCACAGCATCCATCCCCCGCCGAATGCCTACACATCCCCCTCTTCTCGTCCCTTATTCCTCCCCGCCGCCTCACGCAGTAACTCTACCACCAACCTCCTCCACGCGTCCTCCAACCTGCGTCCCCCAATAAGTTTTATTGCCTCGGGATTTATGGGCTCCCGCACCCTGCATACACAACCATGTGCATACGTAACTCTGTTCTTATCCCCTTTCTTCTTGGTAATCTTTAAATCGGTTTTATCCGGATCATTGAATGCGGTGCAATCAATGGCTGATAGCGTAATTCTTTCTAAATTAAATCTTGCTTAATAATCTTTAATCATTTATCGGTTAAGAGATTTACCCACCCTTCAAGAAACTTAGGTCCAAAGGATTGGGGTGTAAGATGAGCAGGAAGAGCATGTGAATGGTTCGCTGATGACAAAGGCTGATATTATCGATAAAATAAGTCAAGCAGTTCATACATACTAGAATTTGCGTAATGCCGAGGAATGCATGTGTAGCTGGTACATGCAAATCTCGTGCACGTAATAATAATCAAACCATCATTCTTTAATAATGTATGCAAGCATTCAATCCGGTCGACCAAAGGCTAGTCTTTTATAAAGACAACAATCATTTTATTATGTGAGAAATCCTTTTATCACAATTACATCGGAGTTCGGTAATTTGTTTTAAGCGGTTGTGTCTTGATTTCATAAAAAAATTCATATATACACATTTTTCTTCCATCAAATTCCCCCACAGAACAGATCCCCATATGCCTCAACTATCTACTCATCCTTCATCCCTAAACTACTTCCGCGTCACCCATCCTATCAGTCCTCTTCTATAGACCATCTTGGAAGCGCCAACTATACATTGGCTAACTTTCAAATAGACAGTAAGTGGAAGTAATATTATCTCGACCGACTTCCTGGCAGGGCAATGACAGTCCTCATCCTGCGTCTTGAAATTTTTGCAAGTATCGGGGACCGGGGTTTGATTACCGCGGTGGAAACACCTCCACCCTCCTAAGCGATTGCGTCAGCGCAGTAATGGAACACCACGGGGACAGGTATGGTGGAAGGTTTTGTCATGCGTTTATTGGTTTGGGCAGTAACCAAAATCATAGCATGATATTGCATGATCCCGCATATCATAGCAAAGGCATCAAATAAATGTAATATCATAACATTTCATCCGGTATTGCATCCCAATCAACATTGTTCCGCGTATTCATACCATAATGTTTTCTTGGTCAGTGGTCCACAGTATACGCTTTCATCATCATTATCCTTGGCTATTTCTGGCCATAACGCAGTTAGTCGCAGCAACAAAACCTCATATATTTCTATGCATTATCATCATATAGTAGCATACTATCATCATTCAATTTGGTATTCCTGTACCAAATTTTCAATATGGATTGGGTTACGAAGCGTCATGAATTCATACTCTTTACTTTTCACAAAATTATCATTTACCAAATTAGATTTTATTGTATCCAGCATCATTCTAATGGTATTTAAACATTCATCAATTTCTCTTTCTCAACATGTAGCATCCATACATCATCACCAATGGCATTTAATCATTCATAAAATTTCATTCACATAATGGATCCTAGCATTATGCATCATTATTAATAACATTTAAACATTCATTCTTTTGTTCATAGGACAAAGTTTTAGTATACCACTTAATGGTTTCAATGTGACTAGGAAATAAAGTATATAGGCCTCAAGTAATCTTGGCGTCGTCAAAAGTGATGTTACCCTGCGCTATCTTCAAAAGAAACTTGTTCTTGAAATTATGGTCAAAATAATGACCGGATAGTCGCGTGTCTCAGCGTCCTCCAAAGTAGCAGATCCTAGAATATACATGTCCCACTGGACCTTAAATTGATCTACCAAACGATTTCTGAGGTGTCGGACTCTACAGTCCAATATACATAATGATTCGTAGGTGAGGTTCCGCGTCCAGATACATTCGCAATTTAGTTTATGTGATTCGCCGATAACATAATGGCGATAAAACGGATACATGAAATACATTATGAGTTTTATGCAAGTGGGGTGCGCTGATCGAAGACGATAGACGAGTTCCAATTTTCTATTGGATCCTAAATGGCCCTATAACCCGTGGTGACAACTTTGTCCCCTTCCAGAACCATATAGTACTCTTATTTGGCTTGATACAAACAAAAAATTGGTCCCCCACCTCATAATATCGGTCGGTCGTATTGCATCGGCCTTAACTTTTACATTATCCTATGCTTCCTTAAGTCTCTGCCTAATATGAATCAACTGATCCTCCATTTCACGAATGGAGTTACATTGCGTATTTTCGGTCTTCTAACCTATCGCAACTCAATGGTGTTACTCCAGCAAAATACATATGGAAGCGACCAGGTGGAACATGATAAGAAAAAACATTGGCAGACCCAGCTCCACCAAAGGTAGGTACTTCCCACACTGGGTCTGATTATCCATAAGTATATCTAAAGCATATCTTCCATGACTGATTTATCTCTGGAGTTTCCCATCGTTTTACTGGGATGATGGTGCATTAACCCAGGTTCTTGTGTCCCCAATCTTCGGTATGAAAGCACCAAATCTAGAAATTGAATCTAGAGTCCCTATCTGAAATGATCTTCTTAGGTATCGATTACCAAGCGAATAACCTGTTTCATAAACACTCGTACCACATGCATGGCAACCGATAGGTGTCTCCTAGCTGAATGAGCACTCTTGGTTAACTTATCCACTATCACAAGAATGGCATTGTGTGTCTATGAGATGTGGCAGCAATCCTACAACAAAATCCATTGGGATAACTTCCCACTTGGACATAGGGACGTCGTGTGGTTGTAGGAGGCCTGGCGGGTGATGGTGGTCGGCTTTCACCGATTGACACTCTAGGCATTTGGCAGCAGAATGGACCTGGCTTCATGCACTTAAAGAAGGGAACAACTATATCTCTGCGTACATTTCTTCACTCGGGATCGCGGCAATAAAGAGTGATCTGGGCTTCCTTCGATTATGATGTTTGAATATCCCCATTAGAGGATGTGCATCCTTCTCGATATCTTAACAATCGTTTGTTTCCAGTTATATCCTTCATGCGCTTTGGGTCTATCATATATCTCCCTCTAAAGGTTTGATAACCTTTAATACAACTGTCTCGATGGTTTGTGTCAACACATTCCCTCGGTGACCTTTAAGGTCCTGCGAGGAGAAGATACATGGTCTCCTACTTAAGGCATCTGCGACTACATTTCCTTTCCTTTATATAAGAAATGCCAAAATCATACTCACTAATAAACTCACTCCATAAGCCTTTTCCTGGCGTTCAGATCTCTTTGAATGAAGGTGTTTTAAACTTTGATGAATTACGATGTGAGCTCAAAACTTAGATCCCACAAGATAGTGCCTCCAAAGTTTGAGCTAGCATTCTGTTTGCCAATTCTAAGTCATGAGTTGTGTATAACTCCTTGTGCTTCTTCATCTTTCTTGATGCATAGGCTATCACCCATCCATCCTGCATTAGCACAGACCCCAACACTTGCTTTGGTATCTGTGAAGACCATGAGAGTCCTTTTCCATATCGGCACTGGAACGGCGCCTTCGTTAGTAACCTCTTAATCTCAATGAATGCGCTATCAAATTATTATGTCCATTCATACCTAAACCCCTTACGCTGCAAGGTGGTGATGGGTTTTACAATTTTTTAGAAGCCTTCCACAAACCTTTGATAGTAACTAGCTAGCCCCATGAAACTTCTCCTCCATGTTCATTGGCAGCCATTTCAGATAGCCTTTACCTTCTACGGGTCCATGAGAGATTCCTTCTTCCTGAAATGATATGCCCTAAATGGTGGATCTCTTTCTGAAGAAGGAACGCCGACAACTTTCCATACAATTTGTTCTTCTTTCTCATGCAGGGACAACTTACTATTAACTTAGTTTTCCTCGTGTTCTCTTTCATTCTGGAATAGATGAGAATGTCATCTAGAAAACTTGTATAAATTGATCTAAGTACATCCAGAATACGTCGTTCATGAGACTCACGAACTTCTAGCGCTTGATAGTCAATCGAAAGGTACTACAAAACTAAATAATGTCAAACCCAACCTTGATTCGAAGAGTAGTTTTTGGAGTTAATGCCTTCCTTAATCCTTAATACATTGATACCCGGTCATAAAATCGATCTTTTGAAGGAATCGCATTTGCTCCTTTCATCGTCGAAGAGGTCATCTATTAAGTGGCATTGGGTACCTATTCTTCAGCGGCAAGCCCGGTTCAAGTCCACCGTAGTCTATACGCGATTCGTAGAGGTCCATCCTTCTTTCATACACAAAAGAAATTAGAGTCTCAAGGTGAGACATTGGGCCTTACTAGCCCTGAACCGATAATGCTGGCGTGCAGGTGTAAGACAGTCTTGGATATTAATGTTGTGGATTACGCACCGAGGTTTGACTCAATGGTAAAATCCGAGCTCCCCTCGGAGGTAATCACGAGTAATTCGGTGGAAAAACATCTGAAATTCGACCCAATGCGGAATTAGCGATCCAATGAGGGGTCCTTCCTTCTTTCAGCTTCCACTACATAAATTTGACACCCTTGTATCAAACGCACAGCTTGACCTTCATAGTTGATATAAGCGTAATGACACTTTTCTCACCCTGAATCTCTATCGGTTTCCTTCATCATTGACATAGCATCCTTTTTGTGAAACAATCTATCAAAGCTCGATGAGATGCTAACCAATCCATTCAATGATTAAGTCCTTATGCCCCAAGAGCTGATGACATACACCTTCAACTTGGTAGTGCACATTCCTAGGTCTACTATACAATTATCGACACTAGGTCCCTCTGACTTGTTTCTTATCGACACTATCTCGACTTGCTTAAAGTCATAGTGCTCATAGGCTACACCCGACCCACTCTTTTCTAATGCAAATGGTGAAATGAAACTATATCTGTCACACTGAGAATCATTCTAAAATCTTAACGATAACATAATTAAACACATGGCGACTCTCCCTCGGTAGATTGATGTTCAGCTGGCGGTTGTCAGCAGCTGGCGTAAATGTGGTGGTACATACTTGCTTTCCCCATGGTGCCTTTCCATCATTATTATGCGAACCAGTTGGCTTTGAGAAGTCCGCGGCGGTAATGGGGTCACCCCTAGCGGTGACACCGGGTGGGATTGATTGCATACTTCCCTATGATGGTCTCTTAAATTATTTCCTTCCCCTGGAACCTCTACTTCTACTAGTTGCTCCCCGAGATAATTGATGGACACCATACGCCAGATTGGTGATGAGCGAATCTTTGCACTAGATGCCATTAAACCCTGCGACTTCTTTTGTCCTTATATATGTTACTATAAGGTGGTGGCCTTGAGCCCCTCCACAGAAAATGTCCTCGGAGTCTTTCCCACGAATCCAGGGCGTCGCGAATGTCGATCTTGTACCCTGTTAGGTTTATGTGTTATTCTTCATAATGTGCACTCTCTACTGCCACGGAAAGCGGTTTCCACATTACCGCACCATAGCTCTTATCGCCGGGTTCAATCCATGTAAGCGAGCCCAGATGCGCACATGGTTGAATTCGGTGTCGAAGTATGAAGCGTATTTAACGGTTCTAAAGCGATCTTGTATTCTTCCACCCGGTTTTGTTCCTTGTATTAAGGCATGTGAAGTACTACTTATTGTTCCTCATGGTATCGCGGGTTGATACTTCCTTGAGCCTTTCCTCGAAGGTTCCAAGACAAGGTATGCAGGGGTAAAAGGTGTATTTGTCTTTCTAAGTTGCCCCACCGGTTCAAAGCGCTATCTCTTAACCGGAAAATTGCAATCTTTGCCTTTGAATTGGGCCGCGCATAGTCCTTAAGGAAAAACACCTTGTCAATCCTTCCAACCATGCTTCGCGGATTCGCTGGCGGCGACCCGTGGCTTCCGGAAGTTTTATTTTACGTAATTCTAGGTGAAGCGATGTCATCCAGTTGATCCTCCCCACGAATCCCTTGATGCTTACGGATTACCCGTTCCAGATGGTGTTTGTTCCCCTTCATTCCCTGCTTGTTGGCGCCCCTTTAGAGTCTCCTTAATAGCTTCTAATGATCGTAGTGAAGAGCTAGTTTGGTGATGGTGGTGGTGGTGGTGGTGGTGGTGTCGGCGACGTTGCTGGTGGTGGGGTTGATGGCTATTTCATTGGCTTGGCGGCTCCCCTACCGAATAGCCAGTCTGGCCATTTAGTATGACTTGGCTTTGCATCACAAAGTCATCGGGTGAGTTCAAGGGTGTTTCAAAGTGGTGCTACTCAAACTTAGAAATAGGTTTAGGCGTAAGTTTTCTTTGCCCAATGCGTGAGACATTACTCCATCAGGGGAATTGGCTTAGTTTTGGGTTGGGATTAAGCATCTAAGCAAATTGACATCAAACTTTAAGATGGGCTAACCTTACACTTTAATGTCTGATTGAATTAAAACCATTGGTACATTAACTTAATCCATTTAACTTTATACTATCATCCCTATATATATATAATTTATTTATGTTAAATAATTTAATCTATTTTATAATATTTCTTACAATTTACAATAAAATAAATCAACTAGACGAACACCCAAAGATTCGGGCATGCATAAGCTCCACATGCTCGTCACGGCCTCCGCACCCACCGTGACTTATCCCCAACCCTATATCGGAGCTCGGAGTTTCGGACTTTTCGCTATCATGATCCTTACACTCTCAATCCCGTTCATTGATGCGCTCCCTTTTTTCTTTATTCCCTCCTGGCTATGCCCTCCGGTTTATATGACCACTCTCATAAGACCGTGGTCTTAGTCACCTGCGAGTTTGGTTCGCGCGCAAGTCCTCGGGATTCCCGATTTCCGAATGTCGATGCGATACTCCTCTTCCTTGCATATTAGCCCTTTTCGGTTGTGCCAAGATCCATATGTCCTATGCCTATGTAGTAGGTAGTCATCTTCCCCGCCGGAAATTAGGCATTTCAACCACGAGTGCTTAGTCCACAAGATCCATGATCTTGATCACGATTAAGTCTTAATTAAACGTTCCTTGATTAGTTCATTTAATGAGGGTTAAGAGTTATGTTGATTACGTCGGGTTTTCGGGGTTCACGGTTTCATAGTGCATGGGCTCCTTGTCCACAAAACTCGCGATATCGATCTGGCGATCTGTTGCCACTGTCTTATGATGACCTCTTCGTCCCTTGACTCATCCGGAATCGTTGGCGATTAAGCAGGTATAAAACTCTACCGGCTCGGGACCTCCGATATCCCGATTCATTAGTGCGTGTGGAGGATCTCTTATCGAATTATCGCGATTTCCAATACACAATTTCAATGTATACGAAACCAGAAATCCCGATGCTTTCCGTCCAGAACCGTCACTCAATCGAGCGGCTCAGAAATGGTGTGAAATGTAAAATCGATTTCATTAATAATGGGATTTCACAACTCAGGAAACTTCCGATATGCCGAACTCGGATTCCCTGGGATCCACCGACACGCGTCCTCGAGATGAATGGCTCAGATCTCATCGAGAAATCATGGATATTAGCGTGATTCTGTCGCATTTCTTTGCCGAAAACTCAATATCCCGATCTGCTGGGCAGATCCACGACGCATCAGGTGTGTTGAATGACTTCGGATCTGTCGGGGATTTTCAGCCAATTTTCGATCTCGTCCGGTGGGATTTCCGATGCACCAACACGGAATTAAACTGATCACATGGCGTGTCCTCCGTAGATGATCCGGATCCCGTAATGTCAGCGTGTCGCGATTTCAACTTCTGCCAATCTCTTGTCCTCGGAGCCATCGCCGATCCCGACCTTGCCCGTTAGCGACACTGTCTACCGATGAGCGGTTGAACTTGATGGAAATCGCATTTTGTGATTGATGTTATGATTTTGATTGTTGCCCAAATAACTCAGATTCGATTCGACTCTCTTTCGAGGGTTGACAACGTCGAGATGATGGGCCGGTCCTTATCGGCCTCATTGTTTGAGTTTCGGACTTTGTGGTTTCGAAATGCAAAAGTTTCTTGTTCACGAAATCCCTGAAACGTCAATCCCCGATTTCCCATTGGGTTATCGATGGTTGACACCCATCCCATAGATGGACGACTTTGATTATATCGGGATTTTCATGGATTTCCCAACTCTTCGATGATGGGCCGGATATTATGTGGTGGTCGTTGATTCGGGCTTTGGGATGAGGTCGGTTCTCATATTCGAGAACTCAATTGTCGATGGCCAATATCTCGACTCTCACTCGATCTCTGCCACGTGTCGCTTCAAATGGATGGTCAGATCACTTCTGGGTTGAGTTCGATACCAATATTAACCTATGTCACGGGATTCAGATTTGACTTCTCGGAATCATGACCTACGTCCCTCAAATGGAGCGACTCCGGTCGTGCTCAATCGCGGATCGCGATTTCATTCGCGCCAAACTTCATGACTCGACCACAGGTATCTTAGATCTCGGAACTCGAGATCACCCGACCTGCGATCTGCTTAGAGATCGAGGCTAGGATCCGTTCTGCGGTTTAGCAAAACCGATGACTCCTATGCAGCTAGGGCAAACCTCGTGCAACTTGTGTCTCTAACGGCTAGCGGGATTTAGCGAAGATCTAAACGTCACTTGAATCTGACTCTCATATAATAGAATGATTTCCCTTTGGGATAATGATCAATTACAGGAAACTCCGCGTGGTGTACAAATTTCTTTCTTAGCGGTTGAGTTTTATGGGTCTATATAGTTCTTTGAAGTTTTTACATTATTACAATCATCGAGGCTAACCCAGGCAACTAGTTTACACTATTCACAATGCGATGTCTGATCGCTAACTTTCCTTGACACCATTTTTTTGGTTCCAGGTATCTTTTCTACCTGAAACTTCATTAACAATATAGCTCAATAAAATTAAGTTATGACTTCTCTTTTCCCCGTGCTCAATAGCTTGGATACCATGCTGTATCATGTATCAGTCCCATTTGAATTAAATTTGACGATGTCACCGGGTTAAAGCATTGGCTAGAGATTAACACTCGAGGTTTCCATTGCTTTGGCTGATTTTTTGAATAGTGGCGATACCATATGTAATGCCCATATCATTCTAAGCGTTAATTTAATTTCATAACAATTCATTTTCTAAACAGAGATAACGATTTCACGACATATATTTATTTTCTCAACGGTTTGGTAATTTGGATTATCCACGGGGTAATAACTACGGTAAAAATGAGATAAATGCATAGCAGGCAATGCATTTGATGCTGGTTATGTTTCCTTGCACAACTTACGCTCCTGTACGTGCAGGTTAACCTACAAGCAAACAATTAACTTCCCCAAAACCTCTTGTCCTCACATAGCTAGGAGGAAACTACCTAGCTCCGAGGATATCTCGGTAATCGTATGTCTTAAAACCTTGACAACGAACCTCCCCTGATCAAAAGTCACTGTCCAGAACACTCTGTTCCTTACTATAGCAAGCCAACAGTCCACGAGATGATATAGCGGAGTCCGCGAGAATATCCGCAGTCCGCAGAAATATCAGGCCAGCGGCAAAACAATCAGTAGCGACAATTGCTCATAGTTAAAGCGAATCTTGCTTAGAGCAGTCTACGGTGGTCACGAGCTCACATCCAGGCATCATCCCCGCGGAATGCGCATCGATCCCTTATCCCATGCCTCCGCGGTAACTTCCACCACCAACCTCCTCCGTGTCCTCCAACTGCGTCTAAGAAGTTTTATTGCCTCGGGATTTATGGGCTCCCGCACCATGCATACGCAACTCTGTGCATACATAACTCTGTTGTTATTTCCCTTTCTTACTGATTGTCTTTTAAATCGGTTTATCGGATCATCATTGAATCACGGTCTGCAATCTCTTTTAAATCGGTTTATCAGATCATTGAATGCAGTCTGCAATCAATGTTATTTTATTAACTGTAATTCTTCCCTAATTAAATCTTGCTTAATAATCTTTAATCATTTATCAGTTTAGGGGCGTTACATTTAGGACAATTCATTTTTGTAGTTTGAATTTAGATTTCATTGCCTAGTTTTTTTATTATGTTTTTCTTTAGTTAGTTTTCTTTAATTTGGTTTTCTAGTAGTTTAATCCCCTTTTATTTCCTATACTTGGTTTTATTTGTCGTACTTTGGTTCCTTGAATTTTAATTTCACATAGCTTCAATCACCAAATGACATATTAAGGGTCTAACTCGTAAGATATGGCCTCCCCGTGATGGGATTCATCCCAAGGTGATTAGTTTATTTCATGTCAATTGAATTCATTCTTGCTTGCCTGTTTCATCTATTGAATTAAAGAGTGGTTTGACAACAATAGGCTACCCTATGCTCCAATCCTACATTTCCTGTGCTTGCACCTCTAAGCTTACGAGCCTCGGTTGATAATTTAATGTGGAAATTGATAGTGCATATATTTAGCCCCACACTCTTACATGACCATTGGAGTTGTTCAAAACTTTTATTTTTGTAACTCTCTCATGGCCATCAACAATTCTTCAACCTTTGATATTTTGAACTCTCCTACAGTCATTGAATCTCTTAAAAAATTCAATATTTTTTAATTGTCCATGGGAATTAAAGTTCGTCAAATTTATCTTCTTTTAACTCTCTCATGGTCATGATTACAGCTCTTTAAAAGTTCAATATTTTGAGCTCTCCCATAGTGATTGAAGTTCTTCAAAAAGTGGATTTTTCAAACTCCCCCACAACTATTGAAGTTTTTCAAAACTTCAATCTTTTTAACTTTTCCATGGGCATCGAAGCTCTTCGAAAATTTGATTTTTTGAACTTCTTTGAATGCCTTTGGGGACCTCCATGATATCAAACTTTCAAATATCTCTAAAATCCTTTGGGGACATCTATGACATCAAAACTTTGAACTTGCATGAGACTGTTGGAGCTCTTGCAAACTTCCATATTTTGATTAAGCCTAAATTCCATTGGTTCCTTTATGAACTTCGACCTTTGAACATGCTTGAAAAACATTGGCCACCTTTCGATGAGTTAAAAATTTCACCTCTCGAAACGGTAATTATGATTTTTTCACACTTCACTCTCAAATGAGTCCAAAGAGTCATTCAAATGACCATTATCGCATGAATTTTGATCTCTACATTTGAAACTGTGATTCTTTCATGAGCCTACAATTTGAAGGGTCCTTGTAACTTGGATTTTTTCTCCAAATTCTACTAACCTAGAATTGGTCCTTTGACATCATAACTTTCTATAGGAACATTTCACTACTTACTCAATATATTTTAATTCTTATATCTCATCAATAAACTATAGGAAAATGTAAATTTTTCTACTCCATGGATTTAATCGCCAACTCCTTAGAATCATACCAGATTCACTCCATAAACAAATTCAAAGGATTAGTGTTGGACTAGCTTATTACCACCAACCATTACCTTATTTAATCATTTAACTTAACCAAATCAGAACAATGTTCATTGAGGATTTTTTTTCAATTAGTTGACTTGCAAACTATATATTTTATGTGATCACTTATATTTTTTCTCAATACAACTTCAATTTTGAAGTTGTTGTTCTAATACCACTTTGTAATGTAATATGGATTAAGAGATATTCCATGTAATCTGCATCTTTGAAAAAAATCTTTTAGATGATGAATATGTTTTCCTCTTATATTAGAATGAATGGTAAGATCATCTTAATAGTCAGCCATGAATCTTCGGATCGGGTCTTTGAAGGCATGGTCCATAACTCTTTGAAAGGTTTCTCTTGCATTTTTCAAGCCAAAGGGCATGTAGGCATAAGCATATGCCTCACAAGGTGTTATGAAAGTAGATTTTGATATGTCTTCTTCTACAACCAATGCCTAATTATATCCTAAAAATCCATCTAACATGGATATCAAAGCTGAACCAGTGACTTGTTGAAGTAAAATTTCTATGTTAGGAAGGGGATAGTTATATTTAAATCATTCCTTGTTCAAATCTCGAAAATCAACACACAAACAAATTTCTCCACTTTTCTTTCTTACGATGACAGGGTTCGACAACCATTCTAAATTCCTAATTGGGAATATTATTCCATATTTCCTCATTTTCTCTAATTCAATTTTCACCAAGGGTTTCAATTTTGGATTTATTATTCTCAACTTTTGTTTGAATGGCTTCATCCCTTCCCTTAATGGTATGATATGCTCGAATATAGATTTATCATATTCTTTCAAATCATCATAAGTCCATTTGAAAACATCAAATAATTTTTCGAACAATGAGGTATGTTGATTAATCTCTTCTTGTGTACAACTAAACCTAAGATTTACATATTTTGGGTATTCTTCAATCCCAATATTTATCTTTTGAGTTTCTTGCACCTTTCGCATAGATGCTTCTTCCTTCAAATTTGGCATCCTCACTTGATCATATCTTGTGAATATAGGCTCAAAATTGATATATTTTTTAAGAATTGGTGTAGGATCATCAAAAATTTCATCTGTGTCAGCAAAACAATCAACCAACTATTCATCATTTTTTAATGCTTGCAAATGATGTTGATTATCAGGAACTAATGGCCTGAAAATTCTCTTTACTTAAAAAGTATTCTGATTCTAAAAATTATCAGGATTAAACAAAGATGCAACAACTATCAGTGAGTCTGCCTTTTGATTTCTTTCCCTGGGAACAAATGATATATTGAATGAGATGAAGGAATACATCAATTGATTTACTCTTTTGGCATAGAGTATTAATCCCTCCTTTTTTATTTTATATTTCTTCCTGAGGCGATTTATAAAAAATTTAGAGTCGCCAATTATGATTAAATGTTCAATCTTCATTTGGATTTCAAGATTCATTCCTTGTATTAATGCCTCATATTAATCCTCATTGTTTTTACAAGGAAATTCAATCATGATAACATGAGGATATATAATTGAATTGGGACTTTTGAACACAATTCCGACTCTGCTCCCTGAGCTGCAACAATCACCATCAAATGACATCCTCCAAAATCATTCAAAAGAATTTTTTACTTATTATTTCAAAATATATGTCTTCTCTTGATCAAGCACAACATAGTTTCCTATACAATAAAAACATAGTTTCCTATACCAGCATCAATATAATCTTGCATTAATTCATTGTCTTTTTTCTTCAAAAAAAATGGTTTTATTGACTCTCAAGGAACTCTACTCATGGTTCCATATTTATTCAGAAACATCATGCAACTCCCATAATTCGTGGTATACCCTCCTATCAACAAAGACCAAACTCTTCCAAGAAATACTCCATAAGTTGGAGGAAGATCAACCACTATAATTGTGAACACATTTGTATGTTGGGCAAGAATTATCCAAACATAAAAATATGTAATTTCTCCATACACTGGGACCTTTCTTAAGTCAATGGCATATATACTCTCCCCAGTTTCATAATACTTGGTACAACTCATCCCAACTACCTCCATTACCGATAATGGCATGATATTGTTTGTTGCTTCAGTGTCAATCAAGAAATTATGAAGCACCACATAATGATTTTCTATTGTAATATAAAAAGGTGGGACTTTACCTTTTGGTATGAATGTTGATATATCCTGATGTTGCTCTACATTTTATGCAACAACTTCAATTCTATGAATTGGATCATCTAAGATTTTAAGAATTGTTTCCCTCTGTTGTGGGTTTTTGACAACTTCCATGAATGCTAGAGTGATTCTCAATTTTTTCAGATCATCAATCACATTATATGTTATTTGTGGAGGATTGTTTGCTTGATTTACAATTGGTTGCTTCTTAGTTGCTTATGTTCCATTTGTTCTCATCTTTTCCTTTTCTTTCTCTACATTTTCTTTTGTTTTAAATTTATTTTTTGTGCTCTTGTTTGCACAACATTTTCTTGTGAGATATCAATATATTCGGGCTCATCAAATATATACATGGATGACTTGCCTTCATTCATCAGTACAGATTCAATAATTTCTTCTTGAACAAAATCAACCTCTTGATTTTCAACTATTTCATCTTCAATAATTTCTTCTATATTATAACATTTGGATTTGGAACCCTAGGTGCCCTCTGTATGAATTCTTCATTTGAACCATCATTTCATATTATTTTTCCTTGAACATGATTTCTCCTCTATCCCTGAATAGGAATTCTTGGATTCAGAGAAAATTTTTCATTTCTTCTTAGTCTTGTCAATTCATTTTGCATCTATCTAATAGTTCGATTCATTTGTGATATCTCCATCTTCTGTCTAATCTCTTGCATCGTTGTTGGATCATTTTTCACATTATGAATTAATCCTTTGATTATCCCTCCACCAACTCCTCGGTCTCTAGTATTTTGTTCTCTTTGATCTTCAACTTTTCTTGAAGTTGATGCTCCTTGATATACAATATTAATGGTATCCACTTGTCTTTGGACTTTTCCTAGAATGATATCATGATCTGCATTCGTCTCCAGCATAGTTTCTTCCATTTCCATCACTTTATTCATTGCATCATTTAGATCTTCAATTTGTGCAACCCTAATGACAAAATTCACATTTAAGGGCATTGCATTTTGTAACACCCAAGTATGATTGGAGCATTTGGCCTTTGATTTTCTTGGATCTTATTAAACGTTCTTAAAAAAAAATAAAAATTGTTTGTTTGTTATTTTGTCCAAACCTTCTTGGCAGCAGGATTAACCTTTGGCTTAAGAAACTGCGACTCAGGGGAATCTAACCCATCAAAGTCACCCAGGGATCACACCCGGCCTAAGCCACACTTTCAACACGGAGTGGCTTAACAACACACTCTGTCACCGACTGTCCTACACCTCGAGGACAAAAAAAACATAAAATTTAAATCTCATATTCTTTCACCTTTTTTCAAACGGATCTGGGTGAATTGCATGAGTAGAGTATGATATGCTACTAGAGTAGCATACATGGTTAAAAATGTATTTTCTAAATCATCAAAGGTAGAAATTGATCTTGCAGGAAGGGACATATACCATTCATAGGCTTGGCTTATCGATGTTTGAAGAAACGATCTGACCACTACATTGTCGTGATTCACCAAATGAATTTCTCATATGCTCAAAATATTTTCCATATGTTTCTTTTGATCAACCAATCCATCTATTGGAAATGTTGGTAATGCTCCTTGTGGGAGGGTTGGCAACTGATTTTGTTCACTGTAAAGATTTAGAGGGCTATTTCTAACCCTTCTCCGAGGAATTATTTTCCTTTATATTTTCCTTTCTTCATGATTCTCAAGGTTTTCATTTCTTTCTTCTCTTTCAGCCATGATTGGATCTTTTTCCTTTTTGATGGTGAAACTTTCTTCGATTTCTTGAAGTTTTTAACTTTTACTCCTTGTTATTGCTCCTTTGTATGTTTCCATCTTCAATTTATGTCATGTCTTCTCTATCTTCTTGGATTTATCTTTCTTCCTCATGAGCAAGAGTCTCCCTCTTATATATTCTTTCCAAAAATGCACCTCTTCCTCAACGGTCTTGTTGATGTTTAAATCGATTAATATCGAAACAACAACCTCATGAAGATTAAAGATCCCCCTTCATTTTTATAGAGGTGGTACTCCTCTTTGACTTCTTTAAATATTTATCTTTGAAGATATTGGGACAACAATATTAAAATGGGAGAGTACTAAAAAGAAAAATCCAAATATTTATCATTCAAATAAGTAGAAAAGAAGGGAGCGATCATAAATCAATTATATTCTCCTTAGGATAAACAAAACATAATTGGATGAATTATGAAAGAAAAAGAGAAAGGAAGAAGGATGTGATCAATTTGTGCTTACTATGATGGAATATCTCACTCAATTTTAGGTCATTGTTTCTCTTATATTCTCTCTAGTGATAGTTTCTAGACATGTACCAACTGCTTCTATTTCATCTTCAGTAATCTTGATCAACGTTGAATTTAACCAATTTTCCATATATTTACGCATTTGAGAAAAAACTATCACTTGTTTGACCCTTATGTCTAACATTGTACTTTCTAATTCTCTATAATCAATTGAAAGTTCTTGTAATGTAAATTCAATATATTCATTTTTATTTACATATTCTACAAGCCAACTTTCAATTTCTTGCTCTATGTAATCGGTTGTACTATTGAACTTCTCTGCTGATATACCTTTTAATATTTTTACATGTTCTTCAAATTGTTTCCTTATCAAGAGAATGTTATTTGAAATAAGTTTGGGATCTTTTACTTCACCAATATTTCCTGCAAGGTCTAATCCCATTATCTTGGAATAATCTTCACTCTTTTTTACAGTTAGGATATCCAAATCATCCAATAATTCTTTTACTGTATTAATTATTTTCATCTACCACGACTTCAGTTGTTTCATGTGGGTAGGGGAAGGAAAATGTTCCTTTTATTTTTATTTATTTCATTCCTGAAACCTTTAAACTAAATGTAATAATTCCATCCTTATAAAAACCTTCGCCATTTCTTAAGTCATCTTGTAAATATTCTTTGAAATTTTGAATTCTAGAACCAAGGGAGACAAAGATACTTGTTAAATCCCATGTCTCCAAATTCAGAGACATCTCTCCAATGTAGCAACTAATTTCAACAAGTAAACTTGATGTTCCCTTCAATTTTAGACTCAATTTTGGGGTTTTATCACAATTCTACCAGGGTTGGACCACTGAAATTGGGATAGAAAATATAGGGAGTGGAATCAAAGTATGTTGTAATTCCTTAACCCTTTCCTTAAGAATCATATTTTCTTCCTCTATGTCATCCACTGACACTTCTAGGGAATAAAGTGTAGCTTTGTGAATTATGGCGATTCTGGAAGGAAGTACACCTTTAAAATCAAATTCTAATTTAGATTTATTTTATTCTTTGAATGTGTTTTCTTTAAAATTATTTTTTTAGAGCTTCTGTCAAATAGGGCATTATGTACTGTGAAAGATGCATCTTCTGAAAAGGTTTGTTCTTGATTTTCAATCCCGGTTTCAACTTCCCTACTTTCTTGGAGTCTCTTTTCATCATCTGGGAACTCAATATATTCAATATTAATATCCATATCCATATATTGAATCTCAATTTCTCTTTTAGGTGTGATTTTTTATTCCTACTGCTGAGAAACTTGCCTTTTTCTTTTCACCTGAAGTTTATGATATTTCTCCAATCTTCCTCTCAGAGGATTTTGGTCACCTCCATCATCAAAATTATTGGTAGAAGATTTCTTTTTTGTGGTGTTACTGGCTGAGAAATTTTCTTTGGTAGGTTTATTTTTTGTAATACACTTGGTGAATGAGTACTTCTTTGAGTTGTAACTTTTCCTCTCTATTTATGTTTATTTGTAGTACTCACAATATTTTCAATATATATTTTTTTCCTTTCGCCAACTACTGTTGGTGGGTCTTGACTATCTCCCTCTTCTTATTCAAACAAAAATGTATTAGCAAGTGAAGTATTGTATCCAACAAACATCATGTGGTCCATGAAAACATGATTCAGTTCAAAATGCTTAAGAAAATTTCAAGTTGTATTGATCGAATTGAATTGTGAATTCATCAATTTTAGAAATACCTCTTAATAAAAAATTCCCAATTCTCCATGGCATTGGAATACACTACTTTTTCATTTTCTCGTGGAAGAAATGTGCCCAGAATCTGTATTGTCTGACAACCTCTATGAAAAACATTCTATCTGAAACATAATAAGGGATATAAAATGGCTTCTCAGGAGAAAAATATATTCCTACCACAGTATAATGCTCCATTTTCTCATAACTCCCCTTTTTATCTAGGAATTTTGATGCCTCAAGGGATAATATAGATTGTTTTGGACCAAATATGAGTTTCTTGAAAAAAAAATGAATTTGTTATAAAATTCTCCAGGGATAAAGTAGTACTTTGTCTCTATAAGGCTTGGTAAAACATTAGCACTGGATCAATTTTATAGTCAACCCTCTCTCTGATACTTAGACCTTTAAAAACATGACAGTAGGTGATAGAAAATATCAAGTATGAAGACATGTAGAATCTTTTATTTTCCTTGAAATTTGTTAATTGTGAGGAAATTTATATAGAAATAATCTTCTCCCAATTGAAAATACCTTCTCATGAATTGTAAAATATAAAATGTAAAGAGATAACCGAGTATTTTTCATTGTTGATTCCTGACCTGTAACTCTGGAAGAGACTTGGAAATTATTTATAAGGATTTTTAAGTGAAATGACCTAAACATTCGATAATTCCTTCGACATCATGGTAGGATATTCAACGTATTCACACAAAAGTTCAAGTCCAAAAGTTCTTTCCTTAAGGAATTGGCTAGATTTCTCCCCTTTGAATGTGATGGTTGGACCAAGGAGCTTCACCATCTTTCTGAAAACTGATGGCAACAAGGAAACAAGATATTCCACTTAAAGTTGAATCACTCTTTGATTATGTTCATACTTATTGACACACCAAGAAACAATTTCCCTAGAGTCAAAAAACTCTATTATGCACCCTGTTGAAGAAATACATGATGTACAAACAATATTTCCATTCCTTTTTGGTAGTGGAAACAAAGAGTAATACCAGTAAGACCTCAACCACTGGAACCCCTGGTCCTCTCGCCCAAATAATTTCAAAGTATCCCCATAGAAGTGTTCTCTTCGTTTCACTGCCGTGTTGTTTGGAAGTTGGTGGAATTTTGTATATTCACTTAGAAACATTAATTTCAAAGTAAATAATCTTTTGATAATAAAACCCACAACTCCTTTTTCAATGGAATAATTAATGTGGATTGAATGAAGGCTTCCATCGAGAAGTCTGCCATTAATAACGACCTTTTCAAAAATTAATCAAATACTATCCTCCGTAAGATTAACATTAAATAGAGTCTTGGAGAAAGTGAAAAGTAATGTATGTAATATGACGGAGGATCATATGTAGATATATAGAAATGAAGGAAAAAACATGAACCTGCCAACCCGCGAACCCGTGGTGATATTAAAAATCGATTAAGTATTGATCTATCAATAGATTTGAGAGTCGTTCAGACTCATATAGCATAAGAAAATGAAATGGGGAAACATTAACCTATTAGTCCTTCAAGCCACGAACCTGCCATGCTAAGAAACTTTGAAAATATTCTAAGTGTAAAATGAGGGTCACAAAACAATAAGGTGCATTTTGATGACCGCAAAAGAGCAAACTTGAATGAGAATGATGATACCAACCCACAAACGCTCTATTATGGGAGAAATTAAGAAAATTACAAGTGTATCATCATTCTCATTGTCCTTCATTTCATTTCATTTCATCACTCTCTGTTATGGGAGAACTTAAGAAAATTACAAGTGTATCATCATTCTCATTTTGTCACCAACCCACGAATGGTGCAATATGGACACGACAAAGAATTAAAAGTATATTTTTTGTAACACAGAACTTTATGAGGAAGGTTATGAACCCACCATGGATTGAAAAATTTCTAAGTAAAGAAAAGGTAAAATCAAAACATTTGAGCTTATGTATAGGTCAACAGGTCCTTATTTTATCCTTGTACTACTCGATTTATTTCATCATGTTCATTAAGTTTTTCTTGGATGCCTATGTGAAAGTTTCTCCGACTGAAGTGATCACCAGGAGATCATCTGTAATATTCTCCACTACAACTTTCTCCATTTTAACCAAGAGTGGGGCCACTCCAACAAGAAGTAACCTTTTTATTTTCTGTTGTATGATTTTTCTTGACTCTTTGTTAAATCTAAAAGAGTTTAGGTTGGCTACCTTTCGATCTTTTGACAGTGTGTATGTCCCCAACCAACACTCTCCCAATGGGAAATTTCCTTCGGTCCGAGGAATATCTGAGGACGATCTTGGGATATTAGTGTCCATAGGGTATAATCTTTTTTCCTCTTATTTTTTTATGTTCATCTCAGTTATCCCCTACCCTAGGGATAACTAAGGATATGGCATCTCAAGGCCCACAGGTCATATACATGGAGTACTGAGAGTCGTATGAATTGATCATGGCCCCGAAGGGACCCTCTTTTCTTCAGTGCAACCCATTTATCAACAACGGCAGTATCCATCCCACCAACCTGGTCCTAAAGTAGCAGTAAGTCTTTCTCCATGAGGTAATGAGTCCAGGTATCATGGTACGTGTCACTCTGATGTTTGAAGAACTTGAATATGTTGCATTGAATTATCCTTCATTTCATAATGTTAGCTTGAAAATTATTCTCTTTTACTTGTTCATACCTGGAATAGTGACATGGTTCCCTAGTAAGTTGATCTCCCTTTAGGATGGGTTGCCACTAGGTGTGTTTTTGAAAGTTCATCGTCTGTTCCCTCCATACTTACCACTTTTCATACTTATTCTTCTCATCTACCCCTACATTTTTTTGGGCATTGGGATTGGCCATGCTAGGAAGGATTGTACCTTTCCTTGTGGGAAGAAGGGGCTAAAGGCCCAAAGGGTAAAAGTAGCTAGAAAGAGTTAAAATCAAAATTGGAACCTTTGAGATGATTTTCCCAGGGATTCCCGAGAAAGAAGTAAAAACATTCTTAGTAAGAAAATGGAACCCATAAGATAAATAAACACTCAAGGTATTAGTTGGTAGATAGGAGGTTTGATAACGAGCCGACCTATTATGAACATGGGCATGTAGAAATATAACACTACCACCTATTTGGTCACCAAACCAGGGTAGTGGCTCTTGGTGGCATAGCCAAGAGAAAGGGGGTCTTGTCACGAGCCAACCTTATCATCTCCATGACATGTTTGTGGATAAAGTTATCACCTCTACTCATCAAGCCAAGACAGTTTCCCTCAACTATTCCCTTGAAGTACAAAATAAAAATATCAAAAGAAATAAAGCTAAGAGTAAAAGGAAATGAATGGGCTAGGAAATAATAAAATATATGACAAGGTGAAGCTCACCCTCTACAAAGACACCCACATGTAAGACTTACATTTCCTTTTTACACTGTACCCCATGCCCAAACACTTACCCCATGCCACCTCATACACTTACATGACCTGGATTGGCTCCCACCTAGTAAACGCCTCAAACTTAAGAAAGGTTAGCCCAATAGGACGCCTGAGACCTTCTCCAAACCTAAATTGTCAAATTGCATAACGTCTTTGAGAATTTGTTTGGGTTAAGGGGGGTTTGATGCACATGTTTGGGTAATTTAATTATTGGATGTGATTTACATGTTATTATCCATGTGACTTATGAACCCCTAGAGGAATACTTGTTGTTTCTACATGACCTTTCTTGATGGACAGGTACACGTGATGAAATGATTAGCTCGGACCTTCATGGGTGCTTAGATCCCACAAATGGATGTTGTAACCCCATCTAGGGGCTATAAGACATCATAGAGTTTCACCAGGAAGAAAGAAGGGCGTTTCCTTTGGAGGCACCCTGGCATACCTAGACCCATGGGGATCTTTCTCTTCCACATGGACATTGGCCCTAGAAGGCCCATGGTGTCACCATCATGACCTTGGATGTCATCCATAGCTAGGGTTTCCATTTTGGAGGAATTTATGAGCCTAGTGGCACATGTGTGCTTAATCTAGGGCCTTTGGAGGCCAATTTCCCTACCTTTCAAGCCCAATGTTCCACCTTAGGGACTCAACATCACCCTAGAAGGGCATGAATTCACCCTTGGAGATGTTTTTAGATGTTAATTAATTTTATTTATGTCAAAATTATATTTTAATGTAAATTTGTCAGGTCAGCCTTATTTTTGACCTAAAATTAATTAAAGGTCAATGTTTTGTATAAATAGAGAGAAAGTACTCTCATTTTATCATCATAACTCCCCACACAAGAGGAAGAGGACTGAAAATTGCACCCTATTTGGGAGTTCTTGGCTGAAATGGTGAGGAACACTTGTCTTGGAGGCTAAATTTTGCAACTTGGATAATTTTTTGTGAAGTTACTTGGCAATCTAGGGTTTTATTGCTTGATTATTCTTGGTGAAGTAAGTAAATCTGCAATTGTCATTTCATTTTGAATGGTTATGGTATATTTTATTATTCATGTTAAATATTATGAAATTGCTTTCTTGAAAAACCCTAGGAGTAAAGGACTTAAGGTGCTACTTCTTTGCTCTTCATTTGCTAGACTTTACTAAAGTGATTTGACCTAAACAAACTTCTAAAGCCCTAAAGTGCTATCACTTTAGAAGTCATTTCCTAGTTGTTTTTTCTCGTAATATTTTTCAATAGTCTAAGGAGAATGAAGGTGCTAGGGCCTAGAAGTGCCTACCCTCTAGTAGCTCACCTCCCTAGAAGTTTAGATCCTAGAAGACTTAAGGTTCTACTCTTCTAAGATCCATTCTTTACTTAGACAAGTATAATCATTGTTCTTACTACTTCCAAGTGAAATCCGCCACTTGTTGACTCCATTACCCCCACAAAGGAACTAGTCTTCACATCTTCCCTCTTTGATAAATCATCAACCTTAAAAATCAACTTCTACTTGCTACCCTACTAACTAAAACTAACCCTAACTTAGCCTAGATTACTTGTATATTTGTTGTTGTTATAAAATATTGGTACAACCATCTAACTGCAGAAATTTTTCTGCAAAACTAACCTTTTATGCTAGTTAGACACTTCATAAATTGCATGTGACAATTGATTATCATTTTGCCTATTAAAAGATAACTTTTAATTGTGTTTTCAAGCAATTATGAGGCATATTTCTTGCATCTGTTATAAAATACTTATTTTTTTTGTAAACTTTCATATTGCTACAATTTTATATCATCCAAGTTATATTTCAAAGGTTCATTGTCTTATTGAAGCACTAACATCATTTTGTACTTGAAAATTGCCACATTTTTGCTTGTTGTCTTGTTCTGGGCAGGTACACTTCATCCATTACTTTTGCTTCATCTCTTAAAGACATAAAAAACTTTTAACTTGAGTGACCAGTGAGAGGGGGGTAGTCTTGCATCCCTGTCTTAGTTTCATCACCCCTTTAGGTCACTAGGGATGTCTCCCTTGGGGTAATCTCAATATACTCCTAAAGAAAAAGGGCTTTCCTATTAAGGTGGTAGTGATAGGTCACCCCCTTATTATGCCAATCTTGCCTCACTTTCCTTGGGATTTGGGCAAATACAAATTGTACGATAACAATCTCTTCTCTTTTGTGCTTCTTGTTCAACCTCCATGTTGGAAGATACCTCTCCTTATGAAAATTACCTCATCATATGTTTCCACTCTTTGGCGGATCTATTCCTCTTCCCAATATTGTGATTCATACCTCCACCTATATTCACAATTTTGGCAATGTGCATTGACGATTTTCAGGGTGTCATGCTTGTGAAACCTTTCTTCATCGAAGTGAAAAGAGGCTAAGGTTTCCACTTATTCTTGGGACTCTTTAATATTCTTTAAAGAATAGGAACCAACCCAGAGTGCTAGAGGTGGCCAGATCATTTTCTTGTCCTTTTTCAAAGTAGCACCTACCCCATGTATCATGGTATAGTATCTTATCTCATGTAAACATTGGTGGCCACACAAACTATGATATTTGTGCCATATTTGAGTATGTTGATGATTACAGTTGCGTGAGACTTCCTCCAGGACACAGACCTGAGAGAGAGCCCCTGAGATGGGTGTGTGGTTCCTATCTGAGACAGAGTTGGAATGTAGTGATGGCCTTCTCCTTACAGAGAGTTGATAAGAACTCCAGATGATTCACCTGTGTAACGTAGTGAGCAAGGAGATTTTCTGAGTTGGACATGCATGTGGCTGAGTACAAGGTGAACGTGTGAATTCCCATGATATGGGTGAATAGTTATGAGACAGAGATGAAAACGTTGTATTAGCCTCCTCTGAGCATAGAGTTGATATGATGAACTCCAAATGACTATCCTGTGTAATGCAGTGGGAAAGAAGATATGTTGAGTTGTACGTGCATGTGGATGAGCACAAGTGAACGTGATCCTAGTGGTTGATCACTAGTGAGCATGGTTCTCCCATCAGACGTAGTGAGATAGAGATATGGACATCCCTATGAATGTGCCCCTAGTGGTTGAGCACTAGTGGGTGTATGAGATCCCTTGCTATATTTTTCAAGAGTTATACTTACCTGTAACCCTAATTGTAATGTAAAGGGTATAGGTCAGCTCCACCTTAATGTAATAGATAATTAATGTAAAAGATAATTAATCTGATTATTATTGATTATATTGTGAGTTAGAGAGGTCGGCCCTGTTGTGCCAATAGACACTTTTGTTGAGAGGTCCAGTCTAATATAAGTAAAGGTAAATTCCCCATTGAGGAATCATATCTTAAGTGTGAGTTTGGAAATTTCAGCAAGTACATCTTCTTGGGAAAAGTGGGAAAAGAAGTGCACACCTCTCTTAGGTGTTAGTATTCTAGGGTTTTGTGAGCACTTAGGCATCTCTCTTGGGTGTTAGTATTCTAGGGTTTGTGAGCACCCTTTTGTGTGCTAGGTTTTCTTGGTGGTGGAGGTATTTCTCTTGAATAATATAGAAATGGATTGGTTGGGTTTTCTTCCCTTGTTGAGAAGGGCTTCCCAGGATACTTCTTGTGTACTTTTGCATGGTGTTTCTTCTTGTGATCTTGGTTGCTACAAAAAATTGTCTATGGTTTAAGTAAAATGCTAAAATGGAATAAACTTCATGCTTAATCCTAGCTTATAGAAAAATCAACAGAGTAGGTACTTGTATACAACTCTACCTATAATGGCCTAGGATTTATCTGACATTCATGGAACATGTGCGCATTACAATAATTGAAATAAGGGAATCATAAAATTGTCACAAATCTGCTAATACTAAGAATGATATTTATGTTCCCAAATAATACTGCAATAAACATGGATGGGATGGTCATTTCTCTACCACGCCCAACCCATCTCTAGGTATGCATGAACCAAGCACATCATATCCAATAGATATGAGTCCATGTGAAAACTGAGATATTTCCCAGGGGCCATATGCTTTGAAACTAAAATTTCTTCTGTCAACGTTGAAGAAACAATATCATCTCGATTGAATGAGGATCTAGAAGTGGTGATGTAATGAATGAGAGGTGCTCGTGATACTTTAAATTTTTGTGCATATGGATCTCTATAAATTCTACATATCGTGGTTGTCATGTACTAGTGTGGAATCTTTAAAAACTTGTAGGGTAGTCTTCTGAATTCCTAATACTGAAAATTTTATTTATCACCCACCAACTTTTCATGAGGTCCCTAGGTTTGTGAGGGAGTCCCTTTACTAATTCATCATCAAATGTCAACTCTCCCTTGGCTAATTGATAGAAAGTAGTGATTACCAAAGGATGGAAAGAAGCAACTAGTTTTCCCTATGCATTGATTACCAGTCTATCATATATGTGAGTGTGCTTAAAAATCCAAGAGATGGCTTCTACACAAGGAAAAACTTCTACATGAGTTTCTATCTCATGCAACATGTATATTTTGATATCCCTATATATCTTGAGGTCGAGTTCATTCTCCAACTGTTAGGGGGAATTATGGTTATTGAACATTTGATGGACCTCTCCCCATTTGAAAGATGTGTCTTTATCAATGATGCATTGTGTATCATTATATACTAGTCATGGGGTGTAGATATCAACATCTTCTTCTTCTCTACTGGATGAGACCTCAATAATAAGGGTCTTATCAGGTTTCTATACCCTCCTTTTGTATGTAGGCATGATTGAACCTGAAAAAAAAACACATTTTCTTGTAGAAAAATAATTCTACCATCAAATCATACAAACTAAGGTAAAAAGCATAGAAAATTCTTGCAAACCCCTTTTTTCATAAAATCCATAAATCCATAGACCCGTGAGATGAAAATAATTATGGTTGAATCTCTAGGAATAAAAGCATTCACTGCTTTGACATTAAAGAATTTATATTCATTCGAAGGTAAGGGCTTGAAACCCATGTGGATATAGTTGAAAGGGGGTGTTTGGTTCATAATATATACCTCTTAGTGGAATCGAGAGCCAATAATACAAGCCATGTGTCACTGAGAGTGAGGATACCGAAATAAGAGATAATTTACCTAGAAATAACCTATAGTCCTTTGAGGTAGACATCGTAGATTAGTTATTAGCCATGACAACCATTGCACATAGTGACCAATTCGTCCATGGGGACAGTAATCGTGATTTACAACATTTTGGCTAAATGTAAAATAACAAGTTGAGTCCATCATCCAACAACAAAAAATACTCGTGAAAGCATTCAAGGGAAAGTAAACCATGGGGGGGAATCCTTAGTGATACTTTGGATCCTTAAAACTATGGAGAATGGATTGGCACGGAGAAGAAAGAGGTGTGGGATGTTTCCCCCCTTTTTTATTTTAAAACATAACTTAGGTGATCTTAATAGTGAAAATGAGCATTACAAGATGCTTTTGTGTTGGACAATACTTCTAATGGTGGTCACTCTTGAGTGATTAGTTTCCATGCTATATATGACAATATCCACATAATTGAAAAGGATGGGAGTTATGGGGAGTGTACCTTGATCTCATGAGCTACGATTGAATGACATTTTCCAAGTGATTGATGACTTGGGAGATGTTGTGGTCCTGTCAATCCCAACATATCCCAATGTATGAATGTTGAAGCTTTGATGTGGCAATGAAATACAGGAATATTTCAATGACATATCGGCCGAAAAATAGGATATCGTGTTGGCGGATTAGTTGAAAACAAGAATCCTTCATCAATATGTCAGCAAGGTGAAAAGATTATAAAAGATAGAAACATTCAAATTTCTCTAACGTTGGAAGAAAACTCAAGGAACTTCGAAGTGACAAGTACATCAACACAAAATGTAATTTCCTTTTCGATGCACCATGTGTTGGTGATTTAAGATGATTTATTGTTGGTGTTTCAACAGGTAAAGTGGATCACCCGCTGATACGCTATGTGTCAGGGAGAAATGTGGATCCTTCGTTGTTAGGGTCTGATCCTAACCCCTCTCCATGGGTCACTAATTAGTAGGATACGTTTTCTATGTAATAAAGGTCAACATTAGTTAACAAGGCCTAAAAAATAAAGGAGAATAAGTCAATGAAAGAAGACCTAATAGAAGCTTCCATTTCTAGAAAGATCTTCCTATAAAAGTTTCCTTAGAAGGTAGAATTAGTATAAATAAGAGTAGGAGGCATTGGATATTCTTTTCTTGGATATTATTTTAATAGAGTTATGATCTATTGGAGGTTTCCCCCTCGAAGAGGCAAGTGAACATTGCTATCATTAATAAAGGTGCTCTTTCTGGTGTTATTTTGGCATTATTATGATATTGTTCTGGATATATCATTGTTTTTTTCCATTTCTTGCTAAATATTTCTATTTTGCATACTATATTATATCTAGAATATTGCAAGTGGTATCAGAGTTCTTTCCAGGGAAAGACTTGTGGGGTAAAAAAATTTCAGGGTAGAGACATATTCCGACGTCTTTAAGCTATAGAGATATGTCGTTACACGTATAAACCCGTGACTAGGGAGTCATACACGTAGGAAATACAAGTGATTTTTAAGCACACATTTGTTGGCCACCCTTGTAACCCTTCGAGTGGTAGCACATCAAAAAAAACATGCATACGGATCGACCTGGATCTCCTGAATCCCTTCATAGATAAACCGATCAGTCACCTAATTACTATAGTTCCACTGAGAACAACACTCAGGAAGATACTCTCTAGTACATGGGTAGTCGGGTAGTACGACTAAGGGAACAATATATCCTCTTTAGTTGGTGCCCTGAGATATTGGGTTGAGTACTATTGTTGGACCTTGCATGTATATAAGAGAGCTATAGAACATGCAAACCTTTGTTTGTAGAACCTTGAATACCATAACCCTTGGGACGAAAAACATAAACCGAATAGACAAGATCTAATCTAGTGCAACTGTGTCTCCTGCATTCTGGTTGTGAAATTCTTACACATTTCTTCATGTTAAACATTTGGCCATTTCRTCACTACAATATTATTCATCTCAGAATATAACTCTGTAGGAGTAAAAAAAAAACGTCTGGGTCCTGTCAACACCCTTATTTTTAACCTAGTCCATTGCATTCCTCTCTTCATTCTGATCACAGTGGTACCCTTCACTTTTAATCCTTTTTTTTTTCTCTCCATGGTCCCACCCCTGTCTGAGACAATTATTTGACACATCCCATTGGACTCCTCTCTTTTTCCTGATCACCCTAGCACATCTCACTTTGTGTGGTCTCGATTGTTGTCCCACCACCTCATCTACTACCTAAGTCACTACCATGCCAACCACCCGAGATCAGACCCAAGAATATTGGGATACTAGGATATCCAACTTAGAATCTCAAATGGACTCCATCCCGACTACCATACAAACCACAATCATAGCCTCCCTCCCTACAGTAATCCAAGCAGCCATCTGTGAACCCATGCAACCATCCACAAAAGGTAAGCAGGTAGAACCCAATGTAGAGGACCCTCAACATTCCCATTATGAGCATTCTCATTCCTCCCACTCCCCTTGGGGTTCTCCACACTCTTGGAATAAGGTGCTCAAAGTTGACATGCATAAATTTGATGGATCCAACCTAGCAGAGTGGGTCTCTCAAATGGAACAATACTTCTCCCTCCATAATATTCAGGATGCTGAGATGAAACTCCATGTAGGGGTATTTCACCTGGATCGAGAATGATGGTAGAGGTGGCAGTGGCATAAGAAATGTTATCCAAAAAATCCCACTTGGAACTTTTTCACTAAAGCAATTTATGCATGTTTTGATAGGGAATCACATTTTTGGGGTAGACTCACCAAGAGGCACAAAACTGGATCAGTCACAGATTTAATGATGAAATTTGAACAATTAGCTATCCATACTGAGGGATTATTTGATGCATTTTGCCTTTAATGTTTTATCAACGGCTTAAAGGAAGCCATTCGGGCTCATGTGAGCATGCATCATCCTACTACATGGTTGTAGGCATGCCAATTAGCAAAGGAATCCGAAACCATCCTTCAGGACCCACCCATGAAGGCTCCAGTTCTCAATTGTCCTCACCCTGAGGCTCACCCAAATCCGACACAAACATTGAAGGTACAAAAAGTATCACCAGCGAAAATGGCGGAATGTTGCAATAAAGTTCTTTCTACTATTGTGATGAAAAATATTCACCATGGAATAAATGTAGAGAACAAAAGTTATTCCAAATTGATGCATTTTCTTCATATCCTTTTGATGACATCCCAACATATGAGGCTCTTGACTCATATGAGGCTCCACCAAGTGATAACGTCGAAGCTCATGTTGTAACCCCCATGGAACCAAAGGAATCCATCATATCACTTCATTCACTCTCAGGTATTTTTGCCCCGCAAACATTGAAGCTCAAGACTTACATCAAACATCAACCGATGGTGGTGTTGATTGATAGTAGTAGCACCCATAATTTTATTCATCGCAGGTTAGCTGATGAGATCCATTGTTTTGTCCGCCCTGTTTCTAATTTTCAAATCCTCATTGCTAATGGTGGTACTATGAAGTTTGGGGGCCATTGTGAGAATGCCAAACTACAAATTGGTGATTATAACCTGAAAACCCACATGTTCTCTATTTCCATGGGTGGTTGTGATATTGTATTAGGAGTGGAATGGATTTTCACTATGGGGCCAATCACAATAGATTATCAAGAATTATATATGAGCTTCACCAAATATTCTCACTCCTATACCCTCCATAGTCTCCAAGTAGGCTCTCCTGAAATTATCATCTCTCACAAGATGGAAAAACTATTGAAGAAAGGAAACCATGGTGTGATTGCTCAATTTAATTCCATCTAGGTCACTAAAAAGGCCTCTCAGTTAGTTCCTCCAAGCCTGAAGCTCAAATTGGAAAAGTACCCCAAGGTCTTTGATATTCCCACAACCTTACCACCCTTGAGGCATGAGCATAATCATAGAATCCCTCTCCTTCTGGGAAGTCAACCCCCTAATGTACATCCCTACATATATCCATTTTCTCATAAAAATTAAATCAAAAAGATGGTACAAAAATTACTGAAAGCGGGGGTAATTTGCCCCAATACCAACCAATATTCTTCACAAGTGGTGATGGTCTTAAAGAAAGAAGGTACTTGTCGCATGTGCCCTGATTTTCGTGCCATGAATAAACTAACCATCAAATATAAGTTTCACATTCCTGTCATTGATTATTTATTGGATGAACTCCAAGGTGTCGTGTTTTCACCAAATTAGACCTTCGATCAGGCTATCACCAGATCCGCATGAAAGAGGAAGATATTTCAAAGACTTCTTTCAGAACTCATGACGAACATTATGAATTCTTGGTCATGCCTTTTGGCCTTTGCAATGCCCCATCCACCTTCCAAAGTCTCATGAATAAATTATTGAAATCTTACCTTCAGAAGTTTGTCTTGGTTTTCTTTGATGACATACTCATTTACAACTGCACTTGGGATAGCCACCTTCTTCATGTGGACAAAGTACTTCACTTGCTATAGGAAAACCAATTATTTTTCAAAAGGATAAGATGTTCTTTTGGAGCCAGTGAAGTGGAATACTTTGGACACATTTTCAGTCATGAAGGGGTAAAAGTGGACCCAAAAAAGATACAAGCTATAGAGGAATGGCCGCGACCCAAGACCTTAAAGAGCCCAAGTGGTTTTCTTGGTCTCACGGGATATTTCAAGAAATTTGTCCACCATTATGAAAAAATTGCTAATCCATTGACCAACCTTCTTAATAAGAATGCATTTAATTGGACACCTATTGTTGAGCAAGCCTTCATAGAATTAAAGAGGGCCATGTGCAATACTCCTATCCTAGAAATGCTTGACTTCAACAAAACCATTGTGGTGGAATCAGATGCTTCGAGCACTGGTATAGGCGCAGTGCTCACACAAGATGGTATACCTTTGGCCTTTACTAGCCAAGCATTGAGTGGTTGCAATCTGGGCATATCTACGTATAAAAAATAAATGTTGGCCATTCTACATGTGGTGCACACATGACGACCATATCTCTTGGGATGTCATTTTCATATCAAAACAAATCACCATAGTATGAAATATTTTTTCAAGCAACAACTATCCTCCCTAAAACAAAATAAGTGGTTGACCAAAATGTTGTGCTATGATTATGAAATTATATACAAAAAGGGAAAATATAATACAGTAGTTGATGCATTACATGCCAACATGAGGAAGATGAATCCCTCTTTTCCTTATCCTTACCAGTCCTTGATTAGATTGAATAAGTACACCAAGAGTGTCTAGCACACCTGAGTCTCTCTAAGTTAATTCAACGCCTTCAGGAGGACCTTAATCCTCCCATCGACTACACTTGGTAGGAAAATATTCTCATATATAAGGATCACCTAGTTCCCTCACCCTCTTCAACACTCAAGCCGCGACTCTTAAATGAGTTTCACTCATCAGCTATTGCGGGTCACTTGGGCTTCCAAAAGACATACGTTCATGCCCATCATTCTTTTTTCTGGGCAAGAATGAAGAAGGATATCCTTCACTTTGTCACATAATGTGAGGTGTGCCAACATAGTAAAGTTGAAACTATCAAGTCTCCAAACTACCTACAACCACTAACCATTCCGGCTTCTATATGGATTGATATCTTGTAACACCTCGGGTTTTGAGCCCCCATATTAAATAATGTATTGTTACATTGTTGAGAGGCCAAAGTGCCCAAAAAATTATTAAAAGACCAGTGTGCATAAGAAATGTAATGTTTTGATCATTATTAATAATAAATACATCATTGGTTGTTAGAAAGACAAGGACTAGAGTTATAGGGGGCTATAATTCCACAAGATAGGGGGCTTGAGGGGATAAGTGCTTATTTATTTTATATTACCCATTTTGTGTAATTGGGGGGGGGATCGGTTACGTGAGCTCTTGTAGGAAGGGTAAGAGGTTCTTGATCCCCACAAATTACAAAAACCTATCCCTAGTCTGTGGATGGGGTTCTCTCGTTGGCAAATACTCTCACTCTCATCCTCATTCTGGTGTTGTTTATGATCGCCTCACGCATTCATTCAACCAATTTGTTCATTTTTCATCCTCTCTCATGGAGTATGCACTCCATCCATTCCTTCACTCACTCATATTTCCTCATTTTGGTGTCCTGGCTTGGGAAAGGAAGATGAACTACTGAAGATCAACCACAATTTTGTTGGTTGTCGAGATTACTGGTGTAATCCAACCATGATTTGAGGCCTGCATGCCTAATATACTTGGCCTCTGATCAAATTTGATCACAACTACGAGTCCTGAGAGTCCCATCATGGAGATTCTAGACCAGCTGCATTAGAGCCCTGGAAGGAGAGCGACTTCCTGAGGGATTGCGTGGCAGAGAAGGGTGGAGGTCTATTCTCTTGGGTGGTGTGGGATGGCTAGAAGAGAGTTGGGTACTTGGATTGTTGTGAGCGTTGGAGAATACTATGAGAGCTTAAGTGCTGACTGGTTTGGGAAGCCAATTAACACTCTGGAACCGTCCTTCTGGATTCATAGCCCTGGCTCAGGGGTGACACTATTGTTGAGACTTGGAACAATAGTGTGTACGGTTGGGTGGAACATCCTTGGTCTGCAACCAATTGGTGTCTTATTTTATAAAAGATAAGTTCTCTCTGTTATGGTTTCCTTTTCTTATGTATTTATTTCCGTTGCATATCAAATTATTATACTTGAGATTGTACCTATAATAAGAATGCTTGGTAGTTAATGTTGTGCATGATATATTGTGCATGTCTTTTATATCGTGGTATGAATCTTGATCATTGCATGTATGTATTTCATGCTTCTTTATTAATTAAGTGTTATCAGAGTTTCCAAATTAGGAAAGGGGTGCATTCTTGGTGTGGCATGTCACCCTGTGGAAGGCTGGGTATGTTACAGTTTGGTAACAGAGAAAAATTGTAGTGGTGTTTCTTGGCTTGGGTGGCTGGGGGACGTCAAAAATTGGTAGCATAGCTTCTGGTTCAAACACTGGACTATTACAGGCCAGAACAAGTGTGAATCAGGAAGATTCGTTGTTACAAATTTTATATATATCTGTGCGAATTGGGGGAAAATGGTGGAAGTGTTTTAGTGTAATCCCCCAAATTCATGAAAGGATCTGAGTTTGAATGATTCTAGGATTGTCTAAGAGGTTAATGGATTTGATCTGCAGATTAAAAGAGCCGAATTCGACTTGGAAGTTCAAAAATTCAAGTTTTAATGTCCAATGTAATGCTAGACAAAGTTTGGAGAATCGATGGTTGAGATCATGTTCGATATTGGATCAACGATCTTGATTCATCGTTGAAAAAATTTAAAAAAATGAATGTTTGCAAAGTTTGGTGGAATTACTAAATCAACAATGAGGATTGGTTCTATGACTTGAAAAATGAGGAACATCGACAATTCCTATTCATTTCGTCTTTTTGGAGAGTTGGAGAAAACCAATAGTCAATATCATCTTGGCTGGGAGATCTTTGACCCAGATTCACCTGTGATTTTGTGAAAAAAATTCTAAGTGTGGAAGTTCGCCAACAAAAATTGTCGAAGACCGATGGTCAGGGGTCAGAAAATTGGGTGAAAGGTTGAAGAGGGACTAAGGAAAATATTAAAGTTCTGAAATCCAAAGTAAATATGGACCCTTCATATTCGAGGACATGTGTCTGAAGATTAGAAAGGGTTCATAAATTCAGTGTTCGATAGTTCGACGGTGTGGTGGTGTTCAGCAACAAAAACCTTCGAAGTCCCAAATCCCAGAGTAAATCTAGATCGTTCATGTTTGCGGACACGTTTCCACAGATTAGTCGATTCGGGAGTTCAGTGTTCAAGGGATTTGGGGTGTAGTGTGGAAAAATATCCCAAATCTTTGAGGTCTCGAAGTCCCAAATTTGAGAGGCATTGGAGTGACGTGTCTTGTTGATGTCACCTAGGGTGATGTGGACACACTTGATTCTCACCACGTGTCACTGTATCTCATTCTTTTCAAATACTGTTTGTTCTAGTTATTATATGACACGTGTCACCCACCAGATAGAGCCACGTGTCCGTGCCTTATTTTATGCCACGTGGCAGTAGATCTTGTAGTCTAGATATTTGGCACTCCGGAGGATTCAAGGCATAAGTAGTTGGGTTCGAGGACTCCCGAAGGCCCGAAGGCCAGATTCCATCCCAGACATTGATTAGAATAGACATGTGGAACATGATCCCAAGGTCTGGAGACTTGGTACTCTAGATATTTTGAGTGCAGGTTTCTTTGGTTGAGAAATCCTGAAGGTTGGAGTTAATATCCACTGTTGATCGGGAGTTGATACATGGATGGAGGATAGGACCTCCGGTATTTCGACACTCCGAGAGATCTCTGGAGAGTTTCTTGGGAAATCCCTGAACCCTGGATCTGTGAAGGAAATCCTAGCCATTGATCGAGACAAAATACGTGGCAACAGATCCTGCAGTCTAGAGACTTGGTACTGTGGAAGAGTTGAGAGTGTGGATAGTCCGAAACTCTCGAAGATAGAGTCTCAGAGCTCTTGTTGACTTTCGATCTCATCCTTCGATCAATTTTAAACCACACTATCTCTGATACAGTGATTCTAACACACAAAAGAATCAGGAAGGATTTGGCCCGCGGTTTCGAGTCGTGGTCACTTGGGAAAGTGGTTTGAAGGAAGCGCGTGTGAAGAATTGATTTTTGTATCAAACCAGGGATAACATGGAAGAGTTATTTATATATATTCTTTACGATTTGAAAGGATCTATAACATTATTGACAAATTTTGTTTATCATATGCTTAATTATGACAAAATGCTCACTTGTACATTTTGCAGAATTAAGGGATTTAAGAAGATCATCTCAAAATGCATATTGAATAAATGAAAGAAGGCGAGGGAGCCTCCATCCATGATAAATGGATCGAAGGCTAGAATACCAGAATTGGAAATGCAGAGACAAAATCCAAGGGACGCAAGGGTCGAGGGGAGCAAGAGACATTGCTAGAAATTGTGAAGAGACTGAAAATAAAAGTGCATAGTTACAAGGAAAACAACGAGAGGTTGATGAGGGAGTAAATTCATATAAATGCTCAAGTGTTGTAGATCTTAAACAGTTGCAAAGTCAAGCCAAGAATGGATCAAATCAAGAGGAATAAGGAAGGTTTCATGAAAGAAGAGATGATTGTGGAAGAACGGGTTATTCCAGAAGTGTTATCAGAGCTCATAGACACCACTTACCTCCTTACTCAGAAAGAAAGTTGTATGCATCTGAATATTCCTTAAGCAGTCCAGAAGTGTCTCTTGTCATGCACCAAAGAAGGAGACATAAGGTGGACAATTTTCAAGGAGAGTTGAAGAATCTCAAGACACCATCCTTTGATGGTGAAAGAGAAAGGGAAGACGGTGGTAAAGCATGGTTGCTTGGACTCAAGAGATATTTCCAATTGCAAAACTATTCATCAAATCTACAAGCTATAATTTACACCTACCACTTACATGGGAAATATGCAATGTGGTGGGATCAATTGAAGCAAGTTGAACATATTAATGAGAATAGGATCACTTGGAAGCAATTCAAGAAGTATTTCCAGAAGGAGTACCTCTCAAATCATTTTTATGACAAGAAAATGCAGGAGTTCTTTGAACTCAGGCTAGGAACAATGACTATGGCAGAGTATGAGAAGAAGTTCTTGGGGATGTTAAAGTGTGTTGGGTTTATAAATGATGAAAAGGTAAAGATAAAGAGATTTTTGAGTGGACTATCATCCTTTTATAAAGAAAAGATTTAGTATGATGATCCCAACACCTTGACTGAGGATATCAGGAAGGCTAAATACTTGTATGAACAAGGCCAGGGCAGAGTCCATGCAAAAATATTGGAAGGATAAGAAGAAGGAGAAGTATGATTAGAGGAGGAAGTGATTCAAACCTCCTTTCAATATAAATAAGCCTAATAAAAATCAGCAAGAGCAATATGCTAAGGATGATTCCAAGAAATAAGACTCCTTTGAAAAAAGGGGAAGACCACCAATCGAATGTTGGGGATGCAAGGAAGATCACCTGTAAAAGGATTTCCCACACAAAAAGGATAGAGTGAAGACTATGCACAACATCCAAGAGGCTACAACAGTTGAAGACATGGGAAGGATTTATGCAGCCTTAGATGATCGACAAGCAGAATACCAATCCAACATGATCGAGGTGGAAGGTAAGATCATAAATCAGTTTGTTTCTATCTTAATTGATTCAAGAGAAATTTATTGTTACATTGACTCTAAAATAATGGATATATTACATATGAAGAAAAGTAATCTTGGGAAATCAAGTTTGGTTCAACTAGCCACTAGAACCAAAAGGAGAATCCATGATATGGTCATAATTTTTTCCATAAGTCCTAATGGTGTGAATAATAGTGTTGATCTAAATATCATACCATTGGGGTCTTATGATATTCTATTTGGAATGGATTGGTTGTAAAAGAATCATGTTGTCCTAGATTGTCATAGAAATACATTTACATGTCTTGATGGAGATGGAAAATAGAGCACTGTGAAAGGAATTCCAAAACCCATCTCTGTAAGGGATATTTCATCCTCACAGCTGAAGAGATGTTTCATAAAAGGGTGTCCATTGTATGAAACCAATGTAGAGGAGCCATAAAATACAAAGGGGCCAATCCTTGAAGATTTCTCGATACTAAAATAATTCAAGGATGTATTCCAAGAAATACCAGGGTTTCCACCAAAAAGGGAAATAGATTTCTCTATTGATCTAGTGCCAGGAGTTGCCTCGGTGTCAAAAACACCTTACAGAATTAGTAAGTCTGAGTTAAAAGAATTACAAATGCAGTTAGGGGAATTATTGAAGAAAGGGTACATATGCCCAAGTGTTTCACCTTGGGGAGCACCAATATTCTTTGTCAAAAAGAAAGATGGAACCTTGAGGTTGTGTATTGACTTTTGACAGTTGAATAAGTCTACTATAAAGAAAAAACTCCTCTACCCAGAATTGATGACCTCTTTGATCAGCTAAGTGGAGTAAATATATTTTCAAAGATAGACTTGAGATCAGGATACCATCAGGTAAGAATCAAGGAAGAAGACATCCATAAGAAAGCCTTTAGAACCAGGTATGGGCATTAAGAGTTTGTAGTGGTGACTTTTGTATTGTCCAATGTACCAGCTGTCTTTATGTCCTTAATGAATGAAATATTCATAAATTACTTGGATAAGTTTGTCATAGTATTCTTGGATGACATACTTGTCTATTCTAAGTCAAAGGAAGAGCATGAAAATCACCTAAGACTGGTACTGCAAGTGCTAAGACAACATCATATTTATTCCAAGGTGAGTAAATGTTCTTTTTATCAAAAACAGATCCATTACTTGGGGCACATTATTTCAGAACAAGGTATAGCAGTAGACCCTGAGAATATTGAATCCATTAGAGGATGGCCAATGCCCATGAGTATTTCAGAAGTCATATATTTTATGGGGTTAGTTGGTTACTACAGAAGGTTTATAGAAGGATTCTCTAAGATTGTTCATCCCATCACTTCCTTCCAAAATAAGGGAATTAAATTTGAATGGACACCTGAGTGAGAAGAAAATTTTAAATCGCTAAAGGAATTACTTACTAGTACAGATGTTTTGAAGATTGATGACCCAAATGAGAATTTTTTGGTATGCACATATGCGTGCAAGGAAGGACTTGGTGGAGTCATCACTTAAAATGGACAACTCATTTGTTATGAGTAAAGAAAGCTTAAGGAGCATAAGAGGAGCTATGCCACGCATGACTTGGATCTTATTGCCATTGTTCATGCATTGAATATGTGGAGGAATTATCTCATGGGAAAGATATTTGAATTAATAACAGACCATGGTGATTTGAAATATCTTTTTGAAGAACCAACCTTGAATTCTAGGCAAACAAGATGGCTTGAATTTTTAAGTGAATACAACTTTGATATCAATCATATCAAAGGAAAATAAAATAAAGTTGTCGATGAACTTAGTAGAAGAGTGCATCTCATGCATGCTACAACTGTCAATATGCATCAGTTAGACTTGAAGAGTAGGATTTTAGATGTTGTTGTTACAGATGAGCATTACCTACAGGTAAAGGAAAACTTACGACAAGGAGACATACAACAAAAAGTGAAAGAGTATGAGATAAAGGAAAATGGACTACTTATGCATAAAAATAGAATTTATGTTCCTAGTTCTGGAGAACTTAGGAACCTGGTACTAAAATAAATGCATAATGTTCCATATGTTGGACATCCCGGTTACCAGAAAATAATTACAGCAGTAAGAATCCAATTCTTTTGGTCGGGGATGAAAAAGGATGTTGTTGATTACATTTCTAGCTGTATGTAATGTCAGAAAGTGAAGGCTAATCATAGACACCCAACGGGTTTGCTACAACCATTACCAATTCCAGAGAAGAAATGGAAAGTGATAACCATTGAATTTATAACTAAATTACCCAGGACAACAAGGAAACATGATTCAATCATGGTAGTGGTTGATAAAATGACAAAGGGTGCTCATTTTGTTCCTGTAAAAACAAATTATACAACAACTAACATTGCTGAAATTTACATGAAGGAAATTGCTAGGTTGCATGGGATACCTAGGAAAAGTGTCTTAGACAGAGACACTAAGTTTACTTCAAATTTCTGGAAGGGATTATTTAAAGGATTGGTACAAATCTAAACTTTATCACAAAATACCATCTACAATCAGATGGGCAGATAGAGAGGGTCAACCGAGTAATTTAAGACATGTTAAGAATGTATTTGATGGATAATCCATCTAAGTGGGAAGATTACCTACACTTGGTTGAGTTTGCCTATAATAATGGGTATCAAGATTCATTGAAGATGAGTGCATTTGAAGCCTTATATGATAGAAAGTGCAGTACTCCAGTAAGTTGGGACAACCCAACAGATAGAGTGGTACTTGGGCCAGAGTTGCTCAAGGAAATGGAAGACCAGATGGTTAAGATTAAGAAAAATTTAAAGAAAGCTCAAGATAGACATAAGGTTTATGCCGACAGGAATAGGACAACACGAGAATTTAAATTAGGAGAGAATGTGTTGTTGAAAGTAAATCCCAAGAAGATCTCTTTGAAGATGGGCAGTTGTACAAAGTTGGAAGCCAAATATTGTGGTCCATTTGAGATATTAGACAAAATAGGGTCAGTTTCATACATACTTGCATTGCCTATTCCCATGAAAGTGCATAATGTATTTCATGTCTCTTTGATAAATAAATATGTACATGATCCTAACCATGTTGTTGATTGGCACCTGATTCAGGTAGATACAGAGGGAGACTTTTAGGTCTAGCCAGTGCGAATATTGGACAAAAGGTCAAAATGCTCCAAAATCGAGTTATAGAGATGGTAAAAGTTTAGTGGACCTGCTATGGTCCTGAAGATGCTACCTAGGAGCATGAAGATGCCATGTGGGAAGAGTACCCGCAAAATTTTGAATAAATTTTGAGATTTTGATCTTTGTTTTGTATATGCACTGAGGATAGTGCCAAAATAAGGGGGAGGGGATGTAACACCCCGAGTTTTGAGCCTCCATATTAAATAATGTATTGTTACATTGCTGAGAGGCAAGAGTGCCCAAACAATTATTAAAAGGTCAGTGTGCCTAAGAAATATAATGTTTTGATCATTATTAATAATAAATACATCGTTGGTTGTTAGACGGATAAGGACTAGAGTTATAGGGGATATGATTCCACAAGAGAGGGGGCTTGAGGGGCTACGTGATTATTTATTTTATATTACCCATTTTGTGTAATGTGAGGAGTTTTGATTATTTGAGATCTTGGGGGAAGGCCAAGAGGTTCTTGATCCACACAAATTACAAAAACCCGTCCCTGGTCTATGGATGGGGTTCTCCTATTGGAAAATACTCTCATTCTTGTCCACATTCTGGTGTTGTTGTTGGTCTCATCATGCGTTCATTCACCCAATTTTTTCATTGTTCATTCTCTCTCATGGAGTCTGCACTCCATCCATTGCTTCACTCACTGATATTTCCTCATTTTGGTGTCTTGTCTTGGGAAAGGAAGACAAACTGTTGAAGAACAACCATAATTTTGTTGGTTGTAGGGATTGTTGGTGTATTCTAGCTCTGATTTTAGGCCTCTATGTCTAAGATGCTTGTCCTGAGGGAGACCTGGAAGGAGAGGGATTGCTTGAGGGACTGCGTGGTAGAGAAGGGTGGAGGCCTATTCTCTTGGGTTGTGTAGGCTAGGTAGAAGAGAGTTGGGTACTTGGATTGTTGTGAGCGTTGGAGAAGCCTATGACAACTTGAGTGATGACTGGTTTGGGAAGCCAAGTAACACTCTAGAACCATCCTTGTGGATTCATATCCCTAGCTCAAGGGTGACACTATTGTTGAGACTTGGAACAACAATGTCTACGGTTGGGTGGAATGTCATTGGTCTGCAACTAGTTGGTGTCTTCTTTTATAAAAGATAAGTTCTCTCTGTTATGGTTTCCTTTGCTTATGTATTTATTTCCACTGCGTATCAAATTATTGTACCTGAGTTTGTACCTATAATATGCATGCTTGCTAGTTAATGTTATGCATGATATATTGTGCATGTCTTTTATATTGTGGTATGAATTTTGATCATTGCATGTATGTATTTCATGCTTCTTTATTAATTAAGTGTTATTAGAGTTTCCAAATCAGCCAAGGGGTGCATTCTTGGTGTGTCATGTTGTCTTGTGGAAGGATGGGTATGTTACAGTTTGGTAACAAAGAATAATTGTAGTGGCGTTTCCCAGCTTGGGTGGTTGGGGAGCGTTACATATCTCCATGGATTTTATAGTGGTCCTTCCTAAAGCTGGGAACAAGTCTGTTATCATGGTTGTGGTTGATCACCTCTCTAAGTATGCTCATTTATGTGCATTACCCCACCCTTTCACACCAACATTAGTAGCACAAGTTTTCCTTGATCATATTTTCAAGTTAAATGGAATTCCCACCTCTATTATATCTGATCATGACCCCACGTTCACAGGAACATTTTTGATGGAGTTGTTTAAATTTCAGGGCACACAACTGAACATGAGCACAACCTATCATCCTCAGTTTGATGACCAAACGGAAGTGGTCAATTTTTTTTTGGAAACCTACTTGCAATGTTTTGCTTCATAAAAACAAAACATGTGGGTACAATGGCTCCCCTTAGCAGAATGGTGGTACACTACTTCCTATAATACGACCACTAAAATGACCCCATATGAAGCAGTGTATAGCCAACACCCACCTACATTCACTACCTATCTTCCAGGCACATCAAATCTCCAATCCATTGATACAATGTTGCAAGGTCGCACAAACACCCTCTCGACGTTGAAGGATAACTTCCACATGGCCCAAAATCACATGAAGCAACATGCATACCAACATCGTTCATAAAGGGCTTTTCAGGAAGGCGATCGAGTGTTTCTTAGGCTCCATCCTTACAAGCAAACATCTCTCAAAGCTCAGGGACATCACAAGTTGGCACCCAATTTTTATGGGCCCTACCAGATCATCAAGTGTATTGGTTCATGGCCTACAAATTGGCCCTTCTAGCTACTTCCAAAATTCATATGGTGTTCCATGTTTCATGTTTGAAGAAAGTGGTGGGACAAAATTGCAGGGTCCAAACCATCCTTCCAGAATTAGATTATGAAGGCTCCCTGTGGCTCCAACTAGACATGATCCTCAATCACCGTGAAGGTCAACTGCATGGTATAACTATCAAAGAATTTTTGATCCATTGGAAGGAAACATCACCAGAGGATGCCACCTAGGAATCAATGACTATACTCCAGTGGTTTCTACACTTGCAGCGTTGAGGACAAGGCTTCTTTTGAAGGGCGAAGGAATGTTAGGATCCGATCATAACCCCTCTCCATGGGTCACTAATTAGTAGGATATGTTTTCTATGTAATAAAGGCCAACTTTAGTTAATAAGGCCTAATAAATAAAGGAGAATAAGTCAGTGTAACAAGGCCTAATAGAATCTTTCGCTTCTAGAAATATCTTTCTCTAGAAGTTTCCTTATAAGGTATAATTAGTATAAATAAGAGTAGGAGGCATTAGATATTCTTGTCTTGGATATTAGCGTAATTGAGCTTTTCTCTGCCAGAGGTTGTCCCCTCGAAGAGGCAAGTGAACATTGCTATCACTAATAAAGGTGTTATTTCTGGTGTTATTTTGGGATTATTTTGATATTGTTCTGGATATATCATTAGTGTTCTTCCATTGCTTGCTAAATATTTATATTTTGCATACTATATTATATATGGAATATTCCATTCGTCGACACCCAGTGTATTGGTGAGAAGTTAAGATCTTCATTTTCTCAAATGATCAAGTCTAGTTAACAAAGAAAGAAAGTTTGAAGTGTATAGATGAAATTTGTGAAGTGTAAAGCAAGGAAATTTTGCAAGCAACAAGTTCAAAAATTTGTAGTGGAAAAAATTAAAAGAAGGGGGTGGGATTTCTTCTCTTAAAGTAATGGTTTCAGAAGTGAAGAGAAGAAATTATGGGATTTGGATTTGATAAGGATACCATCAACTTCATTGGTACTCAAAATAATCATGTCATGGTGATGGACCTTACCAAATAGCTCCAAACAAAGCTATTGTCCATTAATTTCTATGAGAATTGATTAACAAAAAAAATTATGTGCCATTAAAAAATGGTCCCTTTGTTTTTAACTTTGTAAACAAAAAAACTCCCACATACGACCTCAAAATTATATCTCATATGAATAAGGGTGTAGAGAACTGAATAGCTTTCCAATGCCTCGTCATATGACACATTTTTTCTTTCCCTTGTTACCTTTCATTGAGCATGCCATGGAAAATAACTCATTGATGATAAATTTTAAATAGTTTTTTCATACTTTTGGGATTATAATTAATATATGTCAATTTCATTCTAGTCAGTGACCTCAGAAAGCTTAATCTATCCTCTTTCAAAGTCTAGTACTTCATTTGGTTGGACCATGAAATAACATACAAATAGGCCCCGTAAGCCAAAGTTTGGTCCTTGTATGGAGTTCTTATTCTGTAGCTAGTAGCTTTGATGATTCTGTAATTTCATCATTTCCATATACTCTTCAATCCACATTATTAATTATACTCCCACACATCATTGGAGAAGTATTATTCAAGTTGTGCTCAATATCTACCTAGACACTAATTGATACGTATATGATCTTTGTTAAATTTATTGTCTAACTTGCTTCATAAGTCAAAAGAGTGATCATTTTTTATAAGCATGGGCTATAAGAATCATGATAAAAAATGCAATGACATCCTAAATGTTTTTATCACAATATTCTCAAAATTACCCCTTCACTTACCATACATGTTATGCTTGTAACCACAACTCTCGGGACTAGATAGAAAATGATCTCAAGAATTCATTTGTATAATCTCAATGCACAATCTCACCAACAATGATGTGAATTAAGGTTGATAACACTTTTTCTTATGATTTCTATTAGTTCATTGCAAGTTTTTACCACCATACTCAAGAATACACAGAAAAGAAACCCATAACACCATTTGCATGGTACTTAAAAGCATCGTTCACACTCACGATGGCCTCTCCTATTGAATTATTCTGGGTACTTGTGCATCTCTTTTAATGACAAAACCATCGACTACTCTAGTATATTTATTCATTTGTTAGTTTATCTCTATCAAGGGATTTGATTTGGAGGGCACTTACATACTCAATGCATATGAGTGCACACTGATTGTCATGAACTAGAGAACTAGAGTTTTGATCATGAGATTCTTGCTATTCATTCACACAATAAGCATGGATGTCATGTATATAAATCATTTAAAATTATTCAAAGATAAGTAAAGGAACATATTCAATCCATAGATGATTTTAGGGGCTAAATTTCACCATTGGGATAATTTTCCATCTTTTTTTCCCAAAAAAAGATTCACCAATTTATTTTTTCTAAAAACAATTGGCCAATTTCCATTTTTCTAAAAACGATTAGCACAAATTCCATAGAATAAAATTATTTTACCTTAAAAATCGCCAAAATTTTATAGAAACTATATAAAATACTTAGAAATTTGAATATTTTTACAAAACTATTGCCAAACATTTTACATTTTGCATATTAAGGACTAGTAAGATTAGCCCATGTTTCTACATTTTAATATAAATTTACATCCTTAAAATTATCCTTGAATTTCAATCAAGCTATCATGATGGGCTCTTTGGCAAGGCTTTTCAAGGAAGAACTTTGAAGTCACTGCATTGTTATGCTCATATGACAACCAAAGGAGACTTCATGGTTATCAATTTGGACCTCAATTCATAAGCATTTAAACACAATCCAAATGTATAGAGTTAGTTAGACAAACCGATAGAACAAATCCATAGATCACAATGCATTTGATTCTTAATCATAAATAACTTCACTATTTCATGCATGTGATATTCACATGGGAACAATGATGTTTACAATGACTCAACTCTGAATTTTTATTAATGAGATGAACTTGTATAATGAGATACAAAGAAAATTATGACACAACTATCAATCCACTAATTACTAGTTAACAACCTTCAAGGATCTAACCATCAAAAATCTTGAGGTGTATAAATAAACTACCTAAATGATTTGTTTCCTATCTATTCATATCCTAAACAAAGCTTAGGAAGATGAAAAGATAGAGAGAACAAGATGGTAAATCACCATTGATGTGTTTTTGCATGCCACCACTTGGTAAAACATTGGAAGCATGCCATTAGATTAGAATACAAGAACTACACAACTAAAATATTAGTGCATTGTCATTTTGATCCATGCCAAAGTTGACCACTATAATGAGTATTCTCTTTTGATTATTTCACATGGATCTACACTTCCTATATAGTGACCAAAACTACATTACCATACTTAAACAATTGTCTTTCACATGACTCCTCTAAAATAGACTTATCAATCTCTAACTCCTTTTAAGATAATATAGTGTCTAATTCCTTATGATACTTTGGCAGGTTGTGATAAGGCTAGAAGGTTAGATGCCTCCTAAGAGTGGAACCCACTTTGTAGGTGTGTCCTTGGCCCATCAGTGAGTGGTAGAAAGAGAGATTTGAACCTAGACATCGAGGAAGTAATCTAGGTTAGTTACCAATTTCTCTAGATCCAAAAATAAATATAGTATCCAATACACATGATCCATTCCCAGTTACCCTTGGAAAACTACATTAATCCCATATTAGAAACAAGTTTTCTAAACTACCAAGATGCCATACCACTTGTGTCATTGTTTTACCATGTTGCTTTTGAGCGGTGAAATTATGAAGATTAGTTAGGATGGCCATAAAAACTCCCAATAGAACCCAACTCAAGTATATCTAGTTCCCCAACTCATAACTCCTCCTGCTCATTGCAAAGCTCTTAAGGTGCATTTCCTTGGTTAGAGAATCGTATCATATCTAATCCCACTAAAATACAAACACATAAAATAAACCATTTCATATCACATCCACAAAGTTTCTGAGACAACCCGGTGCTTTTATCATATTCAATGTTTGCCACAAAGTTTCTGTGAGACAACCCAGTGCTTTAAGAATAAAAATAATTTCAGTTGTCACATTCTGTTGAAGAAGTGGAGGATCTTGCACAAGATATACCCCATTCAAAAATGCGGCTTTCAGATATCCAAATTAAAAATAAGATATTCCATACATGGTCCTGTCTGTGTAATCATCCATGATATCGCCTTTCATTCCCACCTCAAACCACTGTGTGCCTTTCATAAAATATGTTGACCTTCACGTGACTTCGCCAATCTTAAACCATTGTGTACCTTTCATAAACCCTACTGAAATACGTTGACCTTTACGTGAGCCACAGTCTACTGTATCACTCTGGGTGAGTGTCGATACTCTTTCAACAGCCCAACATATTTCTTAATACATATGCTAAATTTGGTTTTTTGAGCTTTAGCGTAGGCATCAGAATGTCTTGAAATATTTAGTTATTTGATTTCAGAGACTTGCGTCTACTATTTCATTTCATAAGGATTTTAGAATGTATGTTATTTCATTTTAATGACTTCTGGAAAGAATGAGATTGTGACGAATGAGAATAACATAAGGATGTCTGAATAAAAATGCTAAATTTGGTCCTTCGAGCTTCAGGCCAAGCATGATGGAGATTTTGACTGAAAAGTATTTAGTTATCTAATTTGAGAGACTTTTACAACATGTTATTTAGTTATCTACTTTGAGAGATTTTTACAACATGTCAGAAGAATGGAAATGCGAAGAACAAGAATAATTTAATATGAAAGTCTCTTCTCTTTTTTGTTTTTGAATTTTGAATTTTCAATATACTCAACGAGGTAAAGTTATCAACATTTTTAATATGCAGGGTTAATATACTTTTTCACTCTTTTAATCTACATATTAACAAATTTCCTTAAAGACTTCTATTTTTTATGTTTTGAAAAAAGGTTTATATAACAGATATAATATTATAGTGGAATGCAGAACTGACATTTAAAAGCTTTGAACAGTTTTTTAAGGGATTTTAACATGTATATTCCATCTAATTGAACATAAAAATTTTGTTCAAAATAATAGATATAATATATTTATTTTTGGAGAAAATTTATCAAATCAAGATAGAAACTAATCATAGCATACTTTATATTTATGAATAAGTAAGTTTTATATAAAAACATTTAATTTTTATTTTTTATTGAATAAGTAAGTTTTATATAAAAACATTTAATTTTTTTAGTATTCCATTTATTATAAGATCTGTGTTATTCACAGGGTGAAAACCTCATACTTAAATTTTTTTTTATGAATAAATAAGTTCTATATAAAAAATAATATTTTTTTCTTATTCCATTTATTATAAGTTCACAGGATGAAAACCTCATACTTTATTTTTTATGAATAAGTAAACTTTATATAAAAACATTTAATTTTTTCTTATTCCATTTATTATAAGATCTGTACAGGATGAAAACCTCATACTTTATTTTTATGAATAAGTAAACCTTTTATAAGAAACATTTAATTTTTCTTATTCCATTTATTATAAGATCTGTGTGACAAGTTCACAGGGTGAAGACTGTATAACTTCATTAAACTTCTTATCTTATTATTCAACCAAATAGAAAGTAACACATGAACTCTATTACTTTTTACATTTTGTTTTTCCTTATTCCATTTATTATGAAATATATGCTACAAATTCACAGGGTGAAGATCATGTGACTCCAACAAACCTCTTATCTTATTATCTCATTATTCAACCAGATAAAAAGTAAGATAATCTCATTATTCAAGCAGATAGAAAGTAAGATAATCTCATTATTCAAGCAGATAGAAAGTAAGACATGAACCCTGATACCTTCTAAAGAGGCACTTTACTTTACACCTTTTATAAATAAAAAAACTCAAGGTCTATTCAGTACAAATTAATTTGGGTATATTCTTTACTTCTTCTTAACATCAAACATTTTAAAAAAATTACACTTACAAAAAAATTTCAAACATTTTTAAAAAATTACTTTCCAATTTTTCTGTAAAACTGTTTTCAAAATAAATTTATAGTTTTTCCTCTTTGCATATCTTCAAACCTCTCACCCAAATCTTAAAATATCTTAATATATTACAATCCTATCATTTTAAATCTTTACAGTGGTTTTTCTTTTATATTATAAAGTGTTAACACTCATAGACATTAATATTAATTCACTGCAACTCATTTTACACTTGAAAAATTGCCTTGTAACAACTATATAGCGCTCAAATTTCAAACGTAATGCTATCCATTTGCAATACATGAAATCTTAATTAAGGGAATGAACATGGACCAAGTACCAAAGGCGGGCATAAATAAAGAAATCCCTTTATGCATTAACTGCATAATAAATTTTATTCCATTCTCTATATGTGTTATTTCTCAATGTAATTTAATGGACATTAAAAAATACGATTTCACCATTCCACGGACTACAAAATAAGGATGGTAACAGCTTTTTTTTTTCTTTTATTTATATATATATTTTTTATTTTCAACAGATACAGATATAGATATTTTAAGAAACACAGCCTAACATTTATTTTATCTAAACACACTAATGCATACTAAAAGCTATTTCTTGCATTCATAGCAAAGTATGAAGCATAAACTTTTTTGCTGATTCTATATAATAATCAGTCCCTCAGTCCCTGCTGTAAAGAACAGAGGTCTTTATTCTATGCTAACACTCATTTACTATACTAACGCTTCTGCAAACTATTCTCAACTCTCCTCCTTCAGGAGAGGAATGCACATATTCATATTCCTTTTGGAACGTAGCTCCAAAAGACCCTAATGCCCCCAAAACTTGGGCAAAAGGTTTGCATGAAATCCCAAACTGTCTGAAAAGAGAACACCATCTATTTACACATAGTGTTGTCTTAGACGAAACTAACCAAATGACAAAAACATTCATGGGAAACATGACTACAAGCTGTATCTGCTTCACAGACTTGCAGAATCAGTAAGCCCACGCAGAACATAAAATTAGAAGTAACTCCTTCCAGAGTTCAAATGTTGTTTAGAGGATTCACCAAGGAGCTCAAGCTTGAAGCTGAACAAAAAGAAGCTTCAAATATTGTGTTCCATTGAAGTGATTCCTCCTTATCATCATCCATCATCTACTGTATTTATGTTTCAAGTACAGTGCCAACTGCAGTCTACTCAGCAGCGAAAAAAATAGCAGAGATGTCATGTTTGTCTTCAATAAATTTGACAACCATGCCTACACCATGCTGGGAACTGTCATCAAGGGCCAAAACATAAAAGTCTATCCCATATAAACTTGCGACTTGAGAACATTCTTTTTCTTGTCAAGTACCCAACTGGGACATGGTTTTTAGATTTGTGGGCTTATAGATGAGCCATAACTTGTGAGATCACCCCATGCTCCTCCAGACCAGTAATTGGTTGAGTCTCCGGCCTGCTCGAAGAGTGTCGATTCTGATGGAATCTGCCATTCTGAGGGAACTGCTAGGGATCCTTGATCACTTCTATTTGAGTTCACAGGAAAATCCTCTAGACCTGCAAAACTAAACTTCAATGAATTCAGAGCACTCAGTGCTGAAAGATTGGTCAGTGATGATATGGGGTTAAGGCTATTTAGACTATTCTGGGGTCCAAAGGAGGATTGGGTAGTGCTGCCACAGGAGAGGCCCAAAAAATCAGAGTTGTTGCAGTTGGGTAGAACAGACCGACCCCCATGCCTTGCAGCTTGTTGGATTCTGGCAAATGCTAGATTAGCTTCAGTTGGGCCAGTAGTACTATTTGCAGGAAGATTGAAATAAGAGCTTGAATTAGTAGCAGGATTAAGGTCAGTTTGATGGTCCAAGGCAATTGGCAGGGCAATTGCAGAGGGTGTAGCTGAGGTGGATGGTTCACTTTGTGTGCTAAACATGGGCTGTTCTGCAGCTACAGGTCTCTTGGCCCTCTTGTTCTTTCTGCAACCCCCACCAACAGGTACAGTCCTCAGAGTCCCTCCTTTGGTCCAGTACCTTCTGCAGGTCTTGCAGAAATGACGAGGTTGTGATAGACTGTAGTTGTTGTAGTAGCAGAACTTGGTGTTGGTGGAATCACATCTTGGGCATTTCAGGGCTTGTTCAGGCTGAGGTTTCAGCCTTCTCTCAAGCAATGGACGTGAACATGAAAGCAGGTCTTCACCACTTGGTCTAAACCCTCTCTCCTGCATCATGCCCTGGAGAACAAAACCAACCCCCAAAAGGATTATCAAATGAACCCAAATTTAACAACACCACTAACATCAAATATCTATATGAGCTAGAACCCACAGGAAAAGCATATCACAGAACCGAAATCAGTTCAGTGTTTAAGGGAATCTAATTGGAAACCAAAAAACCAGTTACCCTTCACAGAACTCAATAAAACCCTAGCATATCTTCTCAAATTAAGCTGCAAAACCACTTACCAACATAACAACACTTCCCTAAAACCTAAGATCAGAAACCCAAATAATGTAAAGATCAAATAAATCATACGTTCACCGAAATATTACACAATCACAGGCCAACTTTTGTTGTCAAACTAATATCTCCAAAATCAGAATATGATCTCAACAAAATTACTCAGCACTCTTCAACTTTTCTGCTAAGACCTATTCTCAAATCTCAGTATATGCACTTAAAGTCAAGGAGAATAAATTACAATCATGATCAGCTATGGTACATATAAATCTCATATTTTCCAGATTCAAAGTATTCTAAAATCCACAATAGGTATGATATATATTTGACAAAACCCCACAAGAACACTGCACATAATTGAAAATAAGCCCACGCAAAAAATCATGAATAAAACTACAAGCAGAAACCAGATAAGCAATCATTTTTACATGTAAATATATATACCTGTGGCCAATCAGTGGAATCCATGCAGACTTGAACAGGGCTGAGCATCATTGTTCTGTAAACCAAGTACTCTAAAATCGCCTACTTCTCCACAGCCTCACTACTGCAAATTATGACCAACCACTACCAGCCTTACAATCGCATATAAACACCGCCCACAACACCAAATTTGCAGCGCAAAAAAACAAAAGAAATGATGGAGGCGGCTGGGGTGGAACCCGTGACCGTTGAGCAGCAGCAGCAGATGAAGAGTGAGTGCGAGGGCGATAATTGGAGGCGAAGAAGAATAAGAAGGGAATGTGAGGGTGGTGGGGATAGAGAGAAAGTCGGAGTGTGGAGAGAGAAATAGACGGAAGAGGAAAAAGGTGACGGAGGTATCCGTAGAGTCGGTGGCGGCGGGCCCTTCCCGCCCGACGAGTTGTCGTCATCAGATGCGTGCGGTCGGGGGATTCTCTGTCCGCTTCTCCTTCCACGTGTACAAGATTTTGTAGGCTTTTGTGCGAGACAGTGGGGATCTAATATTTAATACATTGACCTATGTTTCTATGAAGTACCCAACCCTCCTAATCTTTTATACACCAACCACCCTTAGGGATGAATCATACTCATGCACTATCATCCCGTTCTTATCTTCTTAGTCCCATGTGCTTACGTGGCATCCCTCTGGCAAAAGTGGGTTTGGTCTCCTCTGGATTCACACTCATTTCAACTTTGGTTGCCTATAGAAATGTGCCAATTTGACTATCTSAGATGACCCWTTCACACATAGAAAGCARTAAAAATGAAACCAATGGGGTTCATAKCAACCACTCACTAATTTGACTTATGGAATTAGTTGTATGTGTACARCACCAATGCACGTGTGTATGCATTTTTCATAGAGTTGGCAACCATATTGGGGGGATCGTTTTTTCTTCCTCATGAAGCTTCATAGATGCCAATATTTAATTTAATGTAATGTCATTTTAGTAGAATATATTCACCATCTAATATTCCTTTCATTGTGACCCTTTCACCATCAGCGTGTTCCAAATCATTATCTTTTATGTATAGACAAATTATACAATCCATCAATGCACCTTGGAATGCCATAGTTGGGCCTAGCCACCTAAGAATTAGTTTATAACCTAGAGGTCTATATCTGACTTCTAACCATTTTATTATAAATATTTCATACCCATAGGGTTATTTTTTACTTTTCAGTATTTTATTATAAATATCAAAATTTGACTAATATACATAAAAGCTAATTTGTTTTAATTTGTTGCTAAACCCTAAATATGCATTAAGAAAATGGGGATGCACAATAGGTTTAAAACTAAACTTTAACAATTTGATTTAGAAACTCACTTATCTCATAAAAATACAATATATGAAGTTAGAAACTCACTTATCTCATAAAAATACAATATATGAAGTTAGAAACTCACTTATCTCACAAAAATACAATATATGAAGTTAGAAACTCACTTATCTCATAAAAATACAATATATGAAATTCATTTATCTATGTTATCATATGACTAAAAATACAATATACGAAACTCATGATGGAATTACAATATATGAAAATGAGATAATTACTTAGAATTTTTTCATTTATATTATTTTATAAATAAAAATATAATATTAGAAAAAATACCAAATAGAGATACATGTATATACTTTTATATGTTTTTTTCATTCTTTAAGAAATTCACACCATTCATATAAATGTATATGTTCATTCTCATTAGTAAAGGAATTCACAACATCGTGACATCTTTCACGTTTAAGTGCTTTACTTTAGCATGATGTCTTTGCACATACACAACTTTGCTAATTTTTACATACTTTACTCATCAACACTCAAGTCATCTAACTTCATTTTTTTTGGTAACCTTTTTATTTACCTTAACTCTGACTTTATTTTTCACATTCATTGTTGTGGCTCTTTTCCTTCGTCTTAACTATAACCATGGTAATCGTCCTCTATGTTGAACTTATGCTTATATCGAGAAGGAAGGGGGAGATTGAACAAGTATAAGATAATTTTTACTTTAAAGGAGTATTCATTAACTTTAAGACAACAAATGCATCTAAACTCAAATCACAGTACATAGAGTTTAATTTGGAAATCTTTGTGGGAGAAAACCACAAAAAAACTTATCATTGTAAAATCTTGTAGGCACCAACCAACTAGAGACACCAATATCTTAAGTTGAGCACCAATTGTTGAGACCTAAGTCTGCACCCCTACCCCTCCTCCCTCTTTTCCCTATGCCTTCATTATTATTATTTCTCTTCTGGTTGGTTGAGTCAATTTCCCTCTCTAAATGACTTATTTTTTTTATCATTATCTTTCTTCATTGATTCTTTGCGCAAATTGTTCATGTTTTCTTGAAGGATAATTGCATGTCGTGATTTGGTTCAAAATACTTGTCATCATATTTTCCATTGATTGAGTGTGCAGCAGGTCCACCAAGTCTTTTGTGTGTGCAGGAAACATCCAGGACCACCAAGTCCTTTGTATGCGCAGTAAGCTTTCACAGAACAAAACACAACAATTCGGAGCATTTCATTCCGGGCTTAAATTTCAAGCCAAACAAACAGGTTAAAGTTCAACAGTGGAGATCCAACAACCGTCAGATCAACGGCTCTAGCAAATTCGGGATTCCAAAACTTGCACGAGGTTTAATCACAACAGTCACACATAAGTCACTCCATGACTTCGACACTTAAGCGTTCGAGCTAACCTTTGTTGAAAACTTCTGAACGCCAAACGTCGCATTGCTTCGGCGATCTTCCTCCAGGGATTTCCAAACACAGTACTCAAAACTCTCGAACGTCGAAACATCGAAGCTACATGACATTCATGCAACATTGACACATGGCATGCATCAGAGGAAACATGTGGCACCCATGTCAGGTACCTTTGGTCACGCCATTTGCCCATTTCTAGGTGATATGTGTCACTCTCCTCATGTGGACACGTCAGTAGACCATGACGTCAGGTATACGTCAAATCCGAAGTCCGGAAGTGTCGATCAATCGAAGAGCCTACGTGTTGATCAATGATAGTGACGTCATGGACACGTCAGATCCAAATCTCCAAAGTGTTGATCAACCAAAGAGGTGAAGTGTCGAAGAGCCGGAGACACGTAGTGCTCATCTATGCTGACACGTAGCATTCATCTGTGGGGACACGTGGCATCCATTGATCGTGAAACATGGCACTCATTTCGAGCATTTTCAGCATGCCATTTGCCCCATTCCAGGTGATACGTGTCACCCCCTTTTCATGACATGTAATCGTTCGTGATGTCACAGCCTCTGCGTCATCTCCGGGAGATTGTCCTCCAAGAGATTTCTATCAATAGTAGGAACAATCTCATGAAGTCTTGAATGCCGAACTCCCGGGGGTATTTAATGGTATATATTTCTTAATCCTTGATCAATTAGCACTAATCAAGAATTAATGACTCTGGGAGATTGTCACTTCGGGAGATTCTAATCCAGACCGAATGAAAATCGTGGAAATGTCTAAGAGTCGGAGACACACGACACTCTTCTATCATGACACATGGCAACCATCAGTTGAGACATGTTGCATCCATCAATTGAGACACATGGAACTTATTTTAAGCACATTTGGGGCTGTCCTCTGCACTATTTCGAGTGACACGTGTCACCCTCCTTTTCATGACACGTCAACGATGTGACGTCGGGCCGCCATGTCATATTCGGGGGATTGTCCTTCAGGAGATTTCCAAGAACAACATTCAAAAAGAAAAACTTACGAACGCCAAATGATTAAAGGATAATCCTGTGTTAATTAAGATAAATGTGATTAACATTCCAAGAGATTAACACTCAGGGGGATGTCAAATCAAAGCAAGCACATTTCTCCAAACCACTGAAGTGTCAGAGCTCTTAACAACCGAAGTGGGTCCCGAACTATCATGTCACTTTGTAACATTGTCACTCTGGGAGATTCTCAAACTTAGCATTCACAGTCCTGAAATCTCGAAATAATTAATGATTAAAGTCTTTATCTCGGGTTAATTAGCATAAGTGGTGGTTAATGACTCTAGGCCTCTGGGAGATATGAATATTCTACGCTCCAAAACTCCCGAACATAGAAATCCTGGAATGACTTATTTTCGTTAATGGCATATTTTAAATCTTGAAATGGGTGCAAAACCAGGGAATGTCGAGCCAGTCCATGTCATCAGATTTCTCATTTGGCAGTACTTTGATGATAGCCAATAGGTACATAACAAAATTTATGGAATCCGGACCTTGCAACGCCAAACCCAGAATGGGGAAAAAAACTGCCAATACATTCAGTTATCTCCAGTGGCCTCCAACAACGAGCATGCATGCCCATGATCAATACATAAATCAATTATGTCACTCCTAGTCATTTTCTGTCAGATCTCGGTTCGCTCTAAAGCATGCATCAAACTAATTTTATTGCAAATAACAATTTTTAATTGTTTAGTTCATGACTCTTTTAAGTTTAAAGGATAATAAGTGGTTTTTTGTGTGTGATAATAACCACTCTTTTTTATTAATTCAAGTGTGAAGGATACATTACTATACTCCAACAATTTCTAGTTAAGTTAATAAGTTGTTTTACAACTCGTAGTGTAGAGTTAAGTCTCAGTTCCAGATGGAGGAGAGCCTCTGCAACTCTTATAAATATGCAGTTTTTGTATGTTTTGAGGGTTCAGTTTTTTGGGATTAAAAGATAAATACACAACTGGTTGGATCCATTTTGCACATGGATTAAATCTCTCTACATGGTGAAGATACTATTGATGACAGTGTGTTTGTGTCGAAATTCGTATGTGTTTCTTATCTTGAATACACTTTTGATTTGTGTGAAGTATGTTTCTTTTCCTTCAGCTACTGTATAACTTGTCTTTATTAATATGCAACCTATGATAACAACTATTCTTTGATGAAGATTTGTTTTTTTTGCAACCTATGGGAATAACTATTTTTTGGTACATGTTTAATGCTTGAAATGATATTTTAATATTTAAACTTCTGGCAACAAATTGTTCATTAAATTGTTTGTTGTTTTTTTTTTCTGTTTTTTACCTTTACTGTCTCACTTGTCTGTCCTTAGTGTGCCACTAGCCAAGGAGGACCCTCGTCCATGTCATTTGGCCAACCAAACTATGCTCATGTCTTGGTAAACCAACCCTCTAACTAACCCATAAATCAAAAAGCCAACCATTCATAACTTAAGGCGGCCTAGCTCTGCCCTTTTAGCAGTCAAGTGCAGACTTTAGGACCAACATCTTCTGGCGTCATTGCCAGGGAATAGAGTAATGAAAATCTTTCCCATGGGAGAATAAAAATGATCAGATATGACCTTTGATGGTGAACAAAGATTGAACACTTTCTTACTGCCATCTTTCACCTGGTGACTCCACTGAGTTAACTTCAAAAATAAATATTGGCTGCCAAAAAAGGACTCAAGAAATCCAAATCTGAGCACACCAGAGCCACTAAGACTCATCCTAACCCTGATATGGACGAAGTAGTCTCTGAGCCAGAAAGACAACTAAGAAAATCCACCTTATCTTAGATATATAATTCACTCCTCAAGGATAAAGTTGCACCTTAAGAATATACAGTTCTTCATCATCACAAGTAGCTTGAATTTGCTAGCCCTGAGAATCACAATTCCAAGGAACTGCAAACACCTTCAACTCCTGCCTCTACTTCATCATCCAGTCCAACATCCACCCTTGTATCTCCAATCAATCTTCAGATTCATGTTTCCCAAACAATGGCTATGAACAAGATGGATGACATAATTGTTGCCAGATATGCACCCTTAGTTCTGCATGTAGGCCTACATGCACTCCCAACCACATATTACATGAAATATTTTCACATATATATTGGGTAAGGGGATGTCACAACTGAGGAACATCTGGTATCCTTCTACAACTTTGCAAACAACTTTAACATTGACTATGTATATCTGTAGGTGAGGTTGTTTGTACAAAGTCTTGATGGGGAGTGTTATCACTCCAAGTGTCACTCCCTGACTGTAAAAGGAACGAGCTTGGTAACATAAAGCTATTTGGTTGGATGAAAGAATTTGTAGGGTAGATCAATCTATGAACTATTAAGCCTCACTTATCCAAGACTATGATGAACACATTCCAACAAACAAAGTCCTCTCTGAACAGATCAGATGAATTAAAACTGATATGGAATAAAGAACATTATTGTATCAATAGACTCAGATACACTATAAGCATATACAAATGGTCAATTACAATAGTAAATTATATGTGGGATCTAAATCCACTAATACAATAAAAGAATGGTATCTCTTAGTCATCAAGTGAACTATAGACACTATGAAATTTGCAATTCGTCCACATATACAGAAAAGAAATGGAAAGTAATGGAATTCTGATAAAAAATCTCAAAGAGGAAATTCTGCATTCAGATATATACTCATAAAAAATATTAGTACATAGTTTGCTTATAATTCACAAAGGTCGAACCACAGTCATGAATACTACTCCCCCCACCCCCTCTTTACAATTTATTAAGTATTTATATAGAAAATCCATGTTGTTGTAGATCCCAAAAAGATGGATATGAAAGCCATTTGGCAAATCTAAACTATTGTATTTGCAAAAGAATAGGATAAAAGATCCTATTTTAAGACTAAGAATCCTTATTGAAAACTATCTTCAAGTGCCACTCGAGCCATCTTGGAGAATATCAAGGCCTTCTCGAACCATCTTCACCACATTTAGCTTGACTCATCACTAAAAATGATGAAGAGATAGTCAATTTCAACCAAATATGTCACCTACAAAAGTTTTCAGTGCATCATACTACAACAAGAAAGCTTGAGCTGACAACTGTTGTGTAAATTGTTTTGGTCTCCTTGAGTTGTTTTTAGCATCTTACCAAGGTCTCGGAGGTTGGCTGGAGGTCACAAAAGTTGTGATAACTCTATTTCTCATTCATATAAAGATGATGTTGATGACCACTTAACCGAGTTTCCATACTTTGTTTCTTTCCTTGAAAGAGAAATCTAGTATTCTCTAGTCATCCTTCATTTCTTCACATATGAAAGCATCCCTTGTTGTTCAAAGTCCTTGCATTCATACTAGATCCCACACTAGAGATGCCAATGTAAACTACACACCAATCACATTGTCATGTTGTTGAAACTCTAGAAACACGAAAAAATTCTTACAGTTTATGCATAACATGTCATCTTCAGACTTCTCATTAACTTTTAGTGAGCCATGTGTATCATTTTTCAATGAATTTAAAGGAAAAATTCTAGAGGAAATCCCTATGTTGTTTAAGGAAGTTTTTTCCAGATCATTCTCTACAAGAGCTGCACATTATTTTCTCTGATAAATCGCTCGCCTGTGAAACCCTTAGAGCTCTCATCCATACACTATGAAAAGAATCTGTTGAGTTCTCTTTGGTGATTCCCAATGAGCCATGAGATCCTCCACTCAAATTTCAAGCATCTTTGCCTCTTCTGAGCATCTATTGCATACCAATATGGCTTTAACTGATCCTTATTGTCTTCAGGGGAAGCTACTTCAAGAATATTTTGAGAATTTGTCACTTTCATTCGCTCTTCACGCTGGGTACCAATGGAAAGATGATTTGATTTATCAATTTCCTATAGTGGAGGTATAAAACTAAACGTTTTATGAGATGATTTGATAGCGGTGATTGGGATTCTTTGTCGATAGAAGAATCAAGAAATATCGCCACTTTAACAATGACCGACCATGCTAATGGGGTTTCCACTACTGCATAAACAACCACTAATATTGTTCTTCATGCTGTGCCATCACTTAAAGCATGCCGAATATCCCATCCATGGTTGTTATCGGGCTAATTGTTAAGTGCAGACACAAATCAATCCCCCTAGATTCACTACGAAACTAGAACAAAACAAGATAGTACACTACTCTTTCCTTAGATTTCAATTATAAAATGAGAAATGGATCTAGAACATACCTTTTAAATATCGAAGATCCAACTTCTCCAATGCAATCCAAGATCTGTCATGAGGGTTATGGAGAAATATCTACAAAGGAACACAAGACAATGAAGAAAAGAAAAACATAGTCTATTTGATATAAAGCTATGTACGTGATCAAGGAATCATACAATATGAACAAATAACATTCATATAGGAAAGAAAAGTATATCTGTATTAAAGAATGTGGAAGAAAGATACAACCAAATGCCTTGATGTCATCAGGTTCCTTCCAACAATTCCTTGCTTCCCACACACTTCTTGCTCCAAGTATTTTGAGACCATGGATCTGATAGCTACTCACAATCTATCCTGACAAATAAAAGCTCAAAGACAATCTAACCATGCTAACAATCTCAAGCCAAATTTCCAATCTCAAAAGCTAACTTTCTCCATGAGAGCTCCTCTCCTTTTATAAGATAAAGAGGATAAGGTGAGGGGGTTAGGATGATCCCACTGAATCATGAAAGTGAGTAAGATCCAAACTGTTCGGATGACACCTCACCATAGAAGCTTCTCCTTCTAGAATCATCGAGAAGATGCCCATTTTTCCCACGTACCGAAATCGCTGCACCCTAGCTATAGTGCAGCTTGCGGAAACGTTGCAGTATAGATTTAGAGCAGGGTGCAGAAACTAGGCATCGCCACGCTCTGTGTATATTGCAGCCTGTGACGATCTTCCTTAATAGGTTTTTTACAAAGGAAAATACAATTTCTTCTCTCAGGCAAAGTTCTTCTCCCTTCTTTCTTTAGGAATTCAGGCCACTGACCCCTCTAAAGGAAACATATAGGTTTACATCATTAATGGTCATAGGGATGACAAAAATAATGTGTAACAAAAAGCCCCCCAAAGTATGAATTTAGAATAGAGTGATAGCTGAAATACTTTGTCGAGTGTTTGTAGGGAACAAGGAACATGTGATCGAAAATATGCCAACAAACAAAGAAATATAGTACAATAATATATCATCACTGAGGTAGGCATTCCCATACTCATAATAGAAATGTCTCAAAGCATAAATGCGGACATGAAAATATCCATGTCAAGTAAGACAGGTCATGGCCGTCAATCATACACTATGGATCCATGCCAATATGACTCAAATCTAAACATAGCCACCAAAAATACACCGTGGATCTATGCATTAAAGACTCAAATTTTAACATAGCCAAGAGACATACAATGTGCATCTATGCAACAGTACAAATTGAATATACTTCAATGCAACCTGAATCTATCAGAAAATATCCAAGGTCTTCATCTCCACCACTCTATAGTATGAATCTAACCATGTGAATACATGTGTTGAAGTCGAACATGGTAGAAACCACTTGATTACCGGTCATTAGTGAATATTGTTAACAAGTGCGAGGGAAATCACCATTAATGTCATTGATTCCCAAGGTACACTAGTACAATCCAACGAATGTGAATTAATGAGTTGAAGTCGAACACTCAGCAGAATCTCTTGATCAAGGGTCAATAATGAAAACCCATTATCGAAAGAGAGGAAACCTTCCATTGAGGCATGCAAGTTCCAAGGTACCAATTAGTTTTTAAGTCTAATTCCTAGATAATGAGTTGAAGTCGATAGGAAAAGACTCATCATAGGAGGGCCTTAATGTATCCCCCATCAATGACACAAAATGAGTAAAAATATTTGAGGTAGATCAGAGTAACAAGTGATTTAGGACTGACTCAGGGATGGCCGATGCAATATAAGCCTTAAGGACTGCATAAATGGCCGACGCAATAGAAGGATTTCTAGGTTGAACTTTTCTTTGAACATATTGATGACACGATAACTGTCTTGGAAACATTGACTCAACAATAGGGATCAAAGACTAATTTGTAATCTTTTAAAGGAGTATGATCAAGAGACAAGAGGATTTTCCAACCCAGACACAAAGTGAGTGAAAGGGTGTCATGTTCAAAGGTGACTCTTCCATGGAATATAGGTTTAGATACATTTCTTTCCCAATTTCGCCCCCACCATTTCCGGCGAGTACCTTTTTATTTTTACACAAGCTTGAGGAGGATAACATATGCTTGAATTGTAAGCACATCCTTCGGATGAGTCCTTCGAAATATATTTAACGAACCCTAGGAAGGAGTGCTTCGAGCCCATATGGGTCTTTTGATGTGTGTTTAATGACTCCAAAGAAATAAAACTCAGGGGTTTTTCATTTTTAGAGATTCTGAAAAACACTTAAAGAGAACTTGATAAGTTCCTTTTTCGTAAGTTAGTCTGACGAGACCGAAAAAGAGATAACCTACCACTCATCAGACGTTTTCTTCAAATACTTTTATGAGCATGAAAAGAACAATATCGCTCGGAAATATTTTCATGTTTAAAGAGTCTGAAAAGAGATTAAAGACAACTCTAGGGAGGTCCTTTTTAATATAACCTTTACGAGTCCGAAAAAGTGATAAAAGTTTACTCGGTTACATTCTCAGGTATTTACGAGCACGAGAAAGAACAAAGACTTAGCTCAATAATTTATTCTCATGTATTTACGAGCATGAGAAAGAACAAAGATTAAGCTCGGGATTGTTTTCATTTTTACGCAAGCTTTAATCCAAAACAAAACTATGCTTGGACTTCCCAACGCATAACACAGGGATGGTTGGTACTTAGCCCCCAACTTAAGAAGCTAGCGACACAACTTCAACATGAAGTCCAGTAGCTGAAAGCATTTCCCCCTAAGCTTTGTTTCATCCAACTACATAGGAGGATGAAAAGAAGCTTCAAATACTATACATAACGAAGTACTTGACTCAATCGAAGAGGGGGGAATATATATATATATTTCATTTTTGAACGAGCTTGACATAGGAACATGAACTATGCTTGAGAATCCAAGTTCAATCCTCAAACCTCTGTTTCATTTTTTAACGAGGTTTCTATAGAGACGCAAAAATTATCCTCACAACTGGTTTCATCTTTTAACGAGCTTGAAATCAGAAAGCCATGCTCAAAGCTGGTTT
>SNQJ01S0001460.1:217866-230383 GCA_010110895.2 Picea sitchensis
TCCTAACCTCCTCACCTTATCCTCTTCAACTTATAAAAGGAGAGGAGCTCTCATGGAGAAAGTTAGTTGGATTGAGCTTGGGTTTTGTAGATTTTATTGTTTGGAGCTTGCATATTGGATTTGAGCTTTGCTTTGTCAAGATAGGTTGTGAGTAGCTATCAGATCTACAGTCACAGAATGCATGGATCAAAAGTGTGTGGGAAGAAAGGAATTGTTTGAAGGAACCTGACAACATCAAGGCATCTGGTTGTATCTTTCTTCCACATTATTTAATACATATACACTTTTCTTTCCTATACGAATGTTATTTGTCCACATTCTATGATTCCTTGATTACGTGAATAGTTTCATATCAAATAGGCTATGTTATTCTTGTCTTCATTGGCTTGTGTTCCTTTGTAGATATTTCTCCATAAGCTTCGCGACGGAGCTTGGATTGCATTGGCAAAGTTGGATATTCATTATTTAAAATGTATGTTCTAGATCCATTTCTCATTTGATAATTGAAATCTAAGGAAAGAGTAGTGTACTGTCTTGTTTTGTTCTAGTTTCATAGTGAAGCTAGGGAGATCAGTTTATGTCTGTATTCACCGATTTATGTTATCGGGCTAATTGTTAAGTGCGGACACAAATAATTCCCCCTATATTCACTACGAAACTAGAACAAAACAATACAATACACTACGCTTTCCTTAGATTTCAATTATCAAATGAGAAATGGATCTAGAACATACCTTTTAAATATTGAAGATCCAACTTCACCAATGCAATCCAAGCTCTGTCGCGAGGCTTATGGAGAAATTTCTACAAAGGAACACAAGCCAACGAAGACAAGAATAAAAGAGTCTATTTGATATAAAACTATGTACATGATCAAGGAATCATACAATATGAACAAATAACATTCATATATGAAAGAAAAGTATATTTGTATTAAAGAATGTGGAAGAAAGATACAACCAGATGCCTTGATGTCATTAGGTTCCTTCCAAAATTTCCTTGCTTCCCACACACTTCTTGCTCCAATGATTCTGAAACCATGGATCTGATAGCTACTCACAATCTATCTTGACAAAGCAAAGCTCAAAGCCAATCTAACCAAGCTAACAATCTCAAGCCAAATTTCCAATCTCAAAAGATAAATTTCTCCATGAGATCTCCTCTCCTTTTATAATCTAAAGAGGATAATGTGAGGAGGTTAGGATGATCCCCCTGAATCATGAAAGTGAGTAAGATCCAAACCATTCAGAGGCCACCTCACCATAGAAGCTTATCCTTCTAGAAGCATTGAGAAGATGCCCGTTTTTCCCACGTACAGAAATCACCACACCCTAGCTATAGCGCAACCTGCAGAAACGCCGCAGTGTAGATTTAGAGCAGGGTGCGTAAATCAAGCATTGCCGCACCCTATGTATATTGCAGCCTGCGACGATCTTCCTTAATAGGGTTTTTACAAAGGAAAATACTATTTCTTCTCTCAGGCAAAGTTCTTCTCCCTTCTTTCTTCAGGAATTCATGCCACTGACCCCTCTGAAGGAAAAATATAGGTTTACATCATTAATGTTCATAGGGATGACAAAAATAATGTGTGACAATGGTATAAACGCTGCCCAAACTAAAACTAGATATGCTCAACTCTGAATCTTGTAGGAGGAAGAAACCGATGAGTTAAAAACTTTAGCACTTTCTTAATTCGACACATGTATGTACATGGAGAAATTTCTCTAACCACTACATGAACCTTGACAATAGGATCATCAAACTTGTCGTTATCATTCTAGTATCAAGTAACCAATTTCTGTGATCAACAACTCGAAGAAAACAAAATTGAAATTTCCTCTTAGCGCTGAGCAAAAAACTTCATTTGTGTTTTTTTGTTTTTATTCGACTAACAAAACATATCCCACATGAATCATGACTTAAACAATTTCATCCTTGACATGTGCCAGTTTTCTTAAGTATAATCGATGAGTTATGTGGAAGATATTAAGGGCTTGGTGCATGCATTGGGCTTATGTTGGTTTATGTGTTGACCTGTGGCTAGGTTTGTGTTGGTTTATGGACTCAAAGTTTGCCATATACGTTAGTTTGATATATGGTATAGTTTAGGATTAATGGTTGACACTTGAGCACACAACACTTTTGGTAAAAAAGACTAAATAAACAAATAAAAGGTATATTTTTATTTAAAAATATAAAAATATATGGAACTCCAAATCTAGGCATACTAATTCAAAAAGTATTTATTTTTTTGAAATGCAGGTTAAAAGGAAAGGATCACGAGGTGTCTAGTCAAAACTGATAGTAAGCGCTCACGAGACTCGATGAAGAATTAAAAACCTATGACATAAGGAAAATGAGAAAAGAGATTTGACAATTTTAGTACAAATTTGATAAAAGCGCTAAAAATTTTAAGGGGACATTTTGAGTGCTAACAGGGAGGTAAGAAAATGATTCTGGGGTCTCCCTCCAGCCTCCATTGTAGATATTGATGCATTAGATGAGGCTTTCATAACTCAATGGGGATATAGAAGGGATTATCTATATTACATCACTGAGTTTGGGGCCCTTAAGAGAAAGAATGGTGAGTTTATTTTAGACTTCACCAAGAGATTTAATAAGATGTATAGTAGAATCCCAGATGAGATAAAACCAATTGAAGCCTCTGCCAAGATCACTTATGCCAATGCATTTGATGTAGAATTATCTCTTCTATTGAGGGAGAGAAGATCCACTACCTTTCTATCTATGCAAGAAGAAACCATTGAGGTTGAATCTAATATCTTGGCATCAGACCGGTTAAAGACCAGATGTGAAAAAGACAAGAAGAAACAGAGAGAGGATTCCACTGCCTTCTCTAACCCAACCACATTTGATCCTAAAATTGATGAAATGACCAAAACTTTGAAGGATTTGACATATGAAATAGCTAAGTTGAAATGGGAATCTAAACAACCAAACATATCTTTTCAAGGGGCTGGGAACATAAATCCCAACCAGTTTAGAAAGCCGAATGATGCCCCTTAGATAATGAAGACAGAGGGGATGAATGTTGATGACCAATGAGTAGTACACCCTTTCCAGAATAATCATATTGAGGAGATGGATGCATACAATGATGTTTTGGATGATCCCGTTGTACTTTTCAATGAAACAGATATTAACACTAGTCACTTAACACAACACAATTATGAGTTAGCACAAATGTCAGATAAGTTTGATGTTGAGATAGGGGAATAAGGAGTTATTCAAGGCCAACCCCAAAATAAATATAACTTGAGGCATAGAAAAGGAAATCCTAAATCCACCACCTCTGATCAGAGCAGAAAAACAGAGGTTCCTCCCAAGCAAAATCCAAGCAAAGGCGCAGTGGCTAAAGCTCACCAACCTCTTCCATTTAAACCTGTTGTCCTTGAAGTAAAGGAAGATGATAGGACACATGCATATTTCATTTTAGAGAATGAGTTGAGAAAGATCAAGATCTCTGTACTTTTGTCAGAATTGTTGAAAAATGAGCCTTTCAAACAATCCATTATGAAGGTTTTTGAACCACCTACTTCTGTTGTAATTAGTTTGCAGGATGAGAACCCAACCATTATTGTGGGCCCACACATTGAGGATGGATATGATTCTTCTCCACCATTCTACATATCTATAAATGTCCATGAAAAGATCCTACATAACTTTCTCATGGACTCAGGTGCCTCACACAATGTCATGCCTAAATTTGTTATGGAGGAACTAGGTTTGGAGATCACCAAGCCCTATCAAGACCTTTACTCCTTTGACTAAAAAAAAGTCAAATTTTTGGGATTAATAAAAGATTTGGTGCTTTCTTTGGAACAATTACTCATGAAAATTTTAGTGATGGACATCATTATGGATGACATTCTCCCCAAGTTTGGTCTTCTTTTGTCCCGTTCGTGGGCCAAGAAGGTTGGGGGATCATTACAAATGTACCTCACATATTCCACCATCCCTCTTTTTGGAGGAGAGCATAGGAGGCTATACATAGAGGTCATATTGACCTATATTTTCAGCGACCATCAGACTCCAAGAAGTCACCTATTATATGTTGTTGAGGATGAGATTGGCTCATCTATTTTTCATGTAAATGGTGATGAACCATAAATTACAGTCACCAAATGCAAAGACTAGCCTTTGACAAATCAATAGAACAAAGTGTGGAATATGTATTTCGATGGATCTTCATCAAAAGAAGGGTCTATGGATGGTATAGTCCTCATTTCCCTTGCACAGGAGGTTATAACGCTCTCTTATAAGATGGAATTCAAGACTACTAACAATATAGCTAAGTATGAAGCTATGGTGCTTGGATTGAGGGATGATAAAGACACAACCATTGACATTTTGGCAGTCTTTGGTGATTCTGAGATAATCATCAATCAAATCAAGAAAAACTATCAAGATAAACAACATAGGCTCAAACAATACTTGAATTAGGTGTGGGACCTAGTTGATAACTTCTTTCTGGCATTCAATATTTCCTTCATTCCTAGAGAGGCAAATCAGAAGGAAGATTCTTTGGCATTGGCTGCTAGCACCTTCAGACCTCCCATTGGCCCAAATATCAAGTATCAGGTGGAAGTCAGACATAGGACAACCATACCAAAAAACATCAAGCACTGACAGGTCTTTAGTGATGACTTGGAGCTTGAAAGATTTATGCAAACCTTAGAAGAATTATCCAGTATCTCTATAGATAAAGAAGGTGAAGATGATGAATTAGGAGATCAACAAACATCTCATCTGCTAAACAAAGTGGCTGGAAACAACATTGTGGAACTTAAAACGAACCACATCCCTAGGGGTCTAGTGCCACTGGAAAGGTTATTTGATAGTCATGATGTCTCTAGAGGAGTTTCCATAAAAAATCAAGAAGAGGAAGTGATGGATTGCAACATTGGGATTGTTGAAAACCCCAAAGTAGTCAAGATGTCCAAGGCACTATCTCCAAAACAAAAAGATAGGTATGTTAGCCTCATGAAAAATTTTGATAATATTTTTGCATGGTCGTATGAGGATTTGAAGACATTTGACACTGACATCATCCAACACAAAATCCCTCTGAAGGATGGTTCTAATCCATTCAGACAGAAGATCGGGAAATTTGATCCCATGATGATGTGCATAATTGAAAAAGAGTTGAAAACAATGTTTGATGTCAGAATTATTTTTCCCTTGAGGTACTTAGATTGGCTAGCCAACTTGGTACCTGTGAGAAAAAAGAGTGGGGAAATACGCTTGTGGGTTGATTTCCGAAATCTCAACAAGTGTTCTCTAAAATACAACTACCCCCTACCCAAGATGGAACATATTTTACAAAGGGTAGTAGGTTCCCACATAATTTCTTTGATGGATGGGTGCTTTGGTTATAACCAGATAGCAGTGTGTGAAGTAGATAAAGAAAAAACAACATTCACCACCCCCTGGGGAACATTTATGTATGAAAAAATTCCCTTTGGGATGATGAATGTAGGGGCCACTTTTTAGAGGGATATGGATGTATATTTTGTGGGGGAGAAAGATAAATTTATGGTTATATATTTGGATGACATCACCATTTTCTGCAAATCAAATGATGAGCATTTACAACACCGTAAGAAGATATTTCAAAAATGTAGAAGGTATGGGATCTCTTTGAATCCCAAGAAGTCCCACTTTTCTATGCCAGAAGGTAAAATCCTAGGCCACATCATATTAGTAGGAGGTATAAAGATAGACCCTAAGAGAGTGGAGGCCATTCAAAAAATTGAAATTCCTAGAAACAAGAAGTTTATTCAATCTTTTATAGGAAGAATAAATTTTTTGAGGCGCTTTGTGCCAAAATTTGCTGAAATCATCATGCCTATCACCAACATGATGAAGAAATATTTTGTTATCAAGTGGTCATAGGAGGAAAAATCGACATTCCAGAGGATCAAACAATTCTTGGTTGAAGCCCCAGTATTAGTCAACCCTAACTATGCCAAAGAGTTCTTCATCTCTTCTTTCGCCTCTGAGGAAATCATTGTTGTTGCACTGCTGCAAAAGAATGAAGAAGGGAATGAACATCCCGTAGCCTTTTTTAGAAAATCCCTCCGAGATGTTGAATTGAAGTATGATATATTAGAAAAGAAGGCATATGCATTGGTCAAAACATTGAAATCCTTCAGGGTATATGTGTTACAGTCTAGCATAACAACCTATGTTCCTAGCAATAGTGTCAAAGAGATTCTGGTCCAGCCAGACAGTGAAGGGAAAATAGGGAAATGGATTATCAAATTGATGGATTATGACCTGCACATAAATCCCACCAAGTTGATGAAGGGATATGGACTTGCCAAGTTGTTATCAGAATCAAACTGAAAGGTGTTGGAATTACATCAGACCTTCACCCAATCCGATGCACGCATGACACAATCTAGACAAGACAACATGCAAGTATGTGAAAACTAATATTCTTCACCTTGCTATAGAGATATTATTTACTTTCTATAGAACCTAGAATGTCCACCAGATTTGAAGAAGACAATGACCAAATGCCTCAAATTAAAAGCTATAAAATTATGCATTTTAAATCAGAACCTGTATTGGAGGGATCCTGTCGACATCCTATTAAAGTGTCTTGATGAAAATGAAGATAAACATGTCATAACATATATGCACAGGAGATTTTTCGGGGGATATCATCATTGGAAAGCTACAACCCTTAAGATCCTAAGGGCAGGGTACTACTGACCCACCCTTTTCTCTGATGTATAAACTATAGTAAGGGCATGCAATGAATGCCAAAATTTTGCAGGCAAGCAGGAGTTACTCTCACTTCCCCTGAAACCTATCACTACTAGTGGCCCCTTTCAACAATGGGGATTAGATTTCATAGGTGAGATAAATGCACCCTCCAGTTGGAAGCACAAGTTGATCCTCACTACCATTGAATACTTTACCAAATGGATCGAGGCTGTGTTGATTAGGAATGCTACTAACAAAGTGATTATGAACTTTTTTGAAACCAATATCTTTGCCAGATTCGGCTTCCCTAGAAAAATTGTAATAGACAATGCCTAGGCATTCAAGTCCAAATCCATGATTGACTTCTCTGGAAGCCATAACATCGCCTTGACACATTCCATGTTGTATTATCCTCAGGGGAATGGGTTGGCCGAGTCATCAAACAAGACTCTCATTAGGATCATCGAAAAATAGTTGACTGAAAACAAGAAATCGTGGGACTCTAAACTCAAGTATGCCTTGTGGGTTGATAGGATCAACACCAAGAGATCCTTGGGAACCTCACCATTTCAGCTAGTCTATGGGATAGATTCTTTCTTCCCCACTCAACTCGGTCTACCAGTTTTGAAATTCCTATAGAAATAAATGGAGGATCCAAATGACATCCATAGGATAATCTTTCATATTATAGAAGTTCAACAGAAAAGGGAAGCACTGAGTTAGATCATTGAATCATACCAAAGAAAAATCAAATCAAATTTTGATAAGAAAACCAAGAAGGTGACCTGGTCCCGAGGTGGGATGCTAGAAGGGAATAAAAATGAAATCATGGTAAGTTCGATAACCTCTGGTTTGGTCCTTTTAAGGTGGTTGAGGGTTTGGAAAATAACACATTTGTCTTACACAATATGGATGATATTGAAATTTTTTGGGGCCCAGTAAATGTGTGCTTCCTGAAACACTATTTTTCTTGAAAGAATGAGGGAAGGTCCCTCTTGTACCATAGCTTCTTTCCTTTTTTGTTTTTGATTGGTTAGTTTGTGTGTGAATAAAGACTCCATAGCCCACCAAGGGCACAGGGGTGTAGTTGTAGTTTTGAGTTCAATAAGATACATGGTTGGTAGACATAAACAAAGGTAAGAGAAGGAAGGTGGGAGCAATTTATTTAATTCCAAGGCATTGGTCTTCTATTATCAAGCACCTCATAGGGAAATGATACCCCCAATTGGAACTAATGTTGAGACCTAAGTCTGCACCCCTGCCCCTCCTGCCTCTTTTCCCTATGCATTCATCATTACTATTTCTGTTATGTTTGGTTGAGTCAATTTCCCTCTCTAAATGACTTATTTTTTATCATTATCTTTCTTGATTGATTCTTTGTGCAATTTTTTTCTATTTTCTTGAAGGATAATTGCATGTCGTGATTTGGTTCAAAATACTTGTCATCATGTTTTCCATTGATTGAGCATGCAACAAGTCCACCAAGTCTTCTCTGTGTGCATGAAACATCCAGGACCACCAAGTCCTTTGTATGTGCAGTAAGCTTCTGCAGAACAAAACACAACAATTTGGAGCATTTCATTTCGGGCTTAAATTTCAAGCCAAACAAACAGGTTAAAGTTCAACGGTGGAGATGCAATGGCCGTCAGATCAATGAATCTCGTAAATTTGGGATTCTAGAACTTGTGCGAGGTTTAATCGCAATAGTCACACATAAGTCACTCCGCGACTTCGGCGTTGAAACATTCGAGCTAACCTTTTTTGAAAAATCCTGAATGTCGAACACCTTTTTTGAATCTTCCTTCAGGGATTTCCAAACACAACACTCAAAAACTCCCGAACGCTGAAACGTCGGAGCCATGTGGCATTCATCCAACACTGACATGTGGCATGCATAAGAGGAAACATATGGCATCCATTTCATACATATTTGGTCACGCCATATTCCCATTTTTGGGTGAAACGTATCACTTTCCTCATGCAAACACGTCAACATATGGTGACGTTAGGTACATGTCAAATTTGAAGTCCCGAAGTGTCGATTAGACGAATATCCTAAGTGTCGATCAACGACCATGATTTCATGGACACATCAAATCCAAATCTCCAAAGTGTCTATCAGTTGAAGAGATGAAGTGGTGAAGAGCTAGAGACATGTAGTGCTCATCTATGCTGACACGTAGCATTCATCCATGGGGAAACATGGCATCCATCGGTCGTGACACATGGCACTCATTTCCAACATTTTTAGCATGCCATTTTCCCCATTCCAAGTGTCACGTTACCCCCCTTTTCATGATACATCATTAGTTGTGGTGTAACAACCTCCACGTCAGCTCTGGGAGATTGTCCTTCAGGAGATTTATATCAAGAGTAGGCACAGTCTCCCAAAGTATTGAATGTCAAACTATCGAAGTATTTAATGGTAAATATTTCTTACTCCTGGATCGATTAACACTAATAAAGAATTAATGACTCCAATATATTTCCACTTTAGGAGATTCCAACCTAGAGTGAACAAAAATCGCCGAAGTACCGAAGCACCAAAGAGCTGGAGACACGTGACACTCTTTTATCATGACACATGGCATCCATCAGTTGAGACACGTGGAATCCATCAATTGAGATACATGTCACTTATTTTAAGCACATTTGGGGCTTTCATCTACACTATTTTGAGTGACATGTGTCACCCTCCTTTTCATGACACGTCAGCGATGTGACGTCAGGATGCCACATTAGATTCAGAGGGATTGTCCTCCAGGAGATTTCCAAGCACAACATTCAAAAAGAAAAACTCACAAATGTCAGATAATTAAAGGACAATCCTAGGTTAATTAAGATAAACATGATTATCACTCTGGGGGATTTCAAATCAAAGCAAGCATAGTTCTCCGAACCCCCAAAGTGTCAGAGCTCTGAACAACCGAAGTGGGTCCCAAACTGCCACGTCACTCTTTAGCATTGTCACTCTGGGAGATTATCAAACTTAGCATTCACAGTCCTAAACTCCCAAAATAATTAATGATTAAAGTATTAATCTCAGTTTAATTAGCATAAGTGGTGGTTAATGACTTCGGGCCTCAAAGAGATATGAATAATCTTCACTCCAAAACACTCGAACGCAAAAATCCCAAAATGGATTATCTTTGTTGCCATACCAGGGAACACCGATCCAGTCCATGTCATCATATTGCTCATTTGGTAGTAGTTCGACGATAGCCAACAGGTATAGAACATAAGTTTCGTAATTCAGAACCTGCAACGCCAAACCAGGAATGGGGAAAAAACACTACCAATACATTCAATTATCTCCAGTGGCCTCCAACAATGTGCATGCGTTCCAATGATCAATACAGATCTCAGTTCTATCAGTCCTAGTCATTTTCTGTCAGATATCAGTTCTCTCTAGTGCATGCATCAATCTAATTTTATTGCAAATAACAGCTTTTAATTATTTAGTTCAAGACTCTTTTAAGTTTAAAGAATGATAAGTAATATTTTTTGTGTGATAAGAACCACTCTTTTTTATTAATTCAAGTTTGAAGTATACATTACTATACTCCAACAATTTCTAGTTAAGTTAATAAGTTTTTTTTCAACTGGTAGTGTAGAGTTAAGTCTTAGTCCCAGATGGAGGAGAGCCTCTGCAACTCTTAGAAATATGCAATTTTTGTATGTTTTGAGGGTTCAGTTTTTTGTGATAAAAATATCAATACAATAATTGGTTGGACCCATTCTACACATGGATTAAATCTCTCTACCTGGTGAAGATACTATTGATGACAATGTCTTTGTGTCCAAATTCGTATGTGTTTCTTGTCTTGAATACAATTTTGATTTGTGCGAAGTATGTTTCTTTTCCTTCAGCTACTGTATAACTTGTCTTTATCAATATGCAACCTATGATAACAACTATCCTTTGATGAAGATTTGTTTTTTTTGCAAAGTGTGGGAATAAATGTGTTTTTGGTAGATGTTTAATGCTTGAAAAGATATTTTAAGATTTAGACTTCTGGCATAAGATTGTTCATTGAATGGTTTGTTGTTTTTCTTTGTTTTTTACCTTTACTATCTCACTTGTCTGTCCTTAGTGTGCCACCAACAAAGGAGGACCCTCATCCATGTCATTTGGCCAACCAAACTATGCTCATGTCTTGGTCAACCAACCCTCTAACTGACCCATAAATAAAAAACCAACCATTCATAACTTGAGGTGGCCTAGCTCTTCCCTTTTAGCAGTTAGGTGTAGAATTTAGGACCAACACCAACTTATCAAGATATTGTGTAGGTACCAACTTGCTAGAGACACTAATCTCTTCAGGTGAGCACCAAGTCACAAAGACCTGTATAGGAAACAATATAAGATATTCATACACATAGTACTTCTTACTTCACCTTAATGATTCATACTTCATGCATTTCACAATATCATCATACCCTTAACTTTCATGCTCCAATGCCTCTCCTTTCTTCATACCCTAGACATAGCTTCAAACCTTAGTAAGATTTAGCATTCATGCCCTAGAGAACCTCATAACATTATTCCCAGAATATAATTCCAGACTGTAGTATCACAACCTCAAAACAACTCACTTTGCAACATCATAGACCTTATTCCTTCATAGCGCACCCACAAAAATCTAAGAAAACTCCTCTTGTGCACCTTTATAGCCCAATAATACTCCCCGGCTCCTCTTGCATGCCTAAGATCTCTTTTGTGCACTTGTACTTACTCTTCTTGCTTGGATACTCTTCAAATGTGCATATATATCCCATATTTATAGTGTTTTTAATTCAGTTATGGGGCCAACTTGTAAAACTAGCTAGGCCAACCTATAAAAATGGTTGGACCGACCTGTACTTTATGGCTGGGTTGGAATGGCATAATATTTCATATCTCCTCATTCCTAAGAAGTTAAAGGGAGTTCCATATATTGTTGGAAAGGTATCAGAATAAGATTTTCAACCTTATATCCTATGCTCCCATTTCAGCTAGGCCTTAAAAGTAAAAATTCCTTCAAAGATAGGGTATCCAAACTAAGCATAAAAAATCCAAAAACAATATTTCCAACAATCTCCATCTTGCAATTTTTATCTTGGAAATTTGTATTCTCCCCCTGTCTTTGACATCAATGAAATTAATATTTCCAACAGTATCCCCCCTTTTCATTGATGGAAACCCCTAGTCAATTCTATAACACTCCTCCTATTTGTAGCTCTCCTTGTGTATGCAATTCTTCCTATGTTGGTGACTTCTCCCCCTTTAGAGATCAATGGGAAAGGGATTCTCTTTCTAAGCTTGTGCTTCACTTTATTGATAAGATGAGAGGGATATCACTCCCAAGTTCTGTCTAAGATATTCAAATGTGTCTCTGGGAAGAGGTTTGGTAAAAATATATGCAACCTGTTCTTTGTTGGAAAATTATTCTAGCTTGACACTTTGCTTGACTACCAGTTCTCTTAGGAAGTTGTTTCAAGACAAATGGGTAAGTGAGAACAAAAACTAATTTCCCTAGTTTCACCCCGAAAATAGAACATAACAAGACAATATACTAAAATTTTATTAGATTTCAGTTACCAAATAAGAAGAGGATCCAAACCATACCTTTTAAATGTTGTAGACCTGACCTCACCAATGTGATCCCATCTCCTTCGTAAGGCTTATGGAGAAGTATCTGCAAAGAAACACAAGCCAACAAAGACAAGAATAACATATTCTATTCGATATGAAACTATGTACGTGATCAAGGAATCATACAATATGGACAAACAATGTTCA